>CATIWF010064605.1:0-27726 GCA_949630135.1 Balakata baccata
TATTTAAATTGTTGACTTTGTCTTTAAAATTTGTCTGGATAAGTTTAAGATAAGCAGACATTACATTTCTTTCATTGACCTGCATTTGAACTGCAATGCTTTGCTAACCATCATTCCCGATTTTCCATGTTTTTGGAGAAAGGATACTGATTATAACTATAATTGCCTATGGGCGGCAATAATAACTCATACTCTTTAATCCACTCATGCTCATTCATTTAAATTAGGATATGAATTATAAATGAATAATTCAAATATAAATAGGTCATAAATGAGTTCAATTCATTTTGATCCACTAATATATGAGTGATTTAAAGTTAAATATGAATACTCATTTAAACTATATATAAATTAAAAAAAGAACTTAATTTTTTACTCCAAATTTTTATTAAATTTCTTATAAAGTTTATTTAAAAAAGTAATTAACATATTAATCATTTTTAGCATTTTTGATATGTTTACATAAGAATTTTCAAAGTTATTTTTAAATTTTTTTATTAATAAAAAATAAATTATATGATTTTATAGTTAATATGTTTATTACTATTTTTTATTGGAAAAAATTATTATTTTTACAGTTAAAAAATTAATTTTTTGAAGTTTTTGGTAGAATTTAAAAAAAAATTACACATTTAAACTGTCACATCCGCCTACTTGGAACATCAATTAATGCACACGAATCGAAATCGAATAAGCCAAAACGACCGGAAATTAAATATATTGTGTCTAAAACAACACTGATACAATCAAAGTTTAATTACGAACTCCAATAAATTGAATAATTAGTATACAAACTTGCAACACTAAGTCATCGTGTGAGATTAATAAGATGAGAAAAATGGTAAATTTATGATTTTTGGTCCAACAAGTGAGTTGTAAGCTGAACACACCAAAACACAAGTCATGTTAAGACAAATTTGTGAGTAAAATTATATATCAAAATTCATCTATTTAGAGTCCCAAATTGATAAAATAAAATAAAATAAAGATTCTTGTTAAGTTATAGATATATAATGTTTATAATATTAAACAAGTAAATAGGTGGGTTATGATGTATTAGTGTTAAATGGGTATGGATGTCCATATAATAATTAAACAGGTCATAAATGAATTAATATGGACAACAATCTAACCAATTTAGACTCAACTCATATCTACCTTAATTCATCCATTTGCCACCTCTACCTAAATGACAATATTTTTTTTTGAAAAAGGAAAAAAATAATTTAAGTGTTGAAAAATGCCAAGTGATTGCCTAAACTCATCATTTTATTGTTTGACCAGAATAAAAATTAAAATAACTAATTATTTTTTCTTTTTTAACCAATAAAAATGATGAATAGATAATTACTAATTAATAAAGCAATTGTGGTTAAAATTTATGTTGAAGTGCTTCCATTTATGATTTTGTAAGAAGGGGCTTTTGCTCTTTGTCTACCATAGATTTAATTATCGACTATATATGGTTTTTTAAGAAATGAAATTAGAGATCAAGGCAATATGTATGAGAAAAGTAGCTTTTTTTATTTTATTTTGTGCGGGTGTGTGAATGGAGAAGTAGCTTTTTTACATAAGCATAAAATGTCAAATTAATAGACAAAAATAAATAAATAAGTAAATAAATAAATGTTTACGGACACAATTATGTGAAATAAGACTATAGGCAGTAAAAATTAAAAATCTGTAATTTCTAACCTTCATATGGAGTTTCATTACTTTCGCTGCATAGGAATGAAGTTTTTACATCGAAATATCTTAATTAAATTTCGCTTTTGAAGTTGAACATAAAATTGCAGATCCAAAAATTTTCAGAAGGACCCAACCTTCTGATACCCAGAAGATACTTAACCACTTGGTATCTGCAATTTTTACTAGCCTAATGCCAAACTGCTACTATCCATTATACTGCTCATGAAATGCTTTCCTCTTAATAAAATCATTCTAAATGTGGCCCTATTAATACCGCTGTATCTTCAAAATTTGAGGCAGTCATTATTGGGCATTAACACTCAATTACCAATTTAATGATGGCTTTCCTTTTTGTCTCCCAGATTCAGCCACCCTAGATACATTATGCATACAATTAACAGCCATAATACCTGAAATAAGTATGTTTACGAAATTCTGTTCAAGCACATTAATTTCTTCAGGAGATAGGTTCTGCTGCTGCAAATTCTGAGCCCAGCTACAGGATCAAAGAGGGAATATAGTTGCTGCAGACACATAAAACATCCCATTCAAATTTTGCAGTCAGTAAGAAATATTATGACAAAAAAAATCATATATAGAACAAGAAAAACATAAATCAGTGGAACTAAAAGCATTACCATCAAATCTTCAAACTGCAGAAGATACCAAGCTCGGATAGTGTACTCAACTCTCTCGGCAAGCTTTAAAAATTCGGCACGGTCAGAATTGTGCTCTGTAAAATGTGGGGAAAAAAGAAAAGCAAATTTACGGCCCATCGAGCGATAAAATAAGATGCAAAAAGATCCAATAAATAACTGCATTAAAATCTTTTACAACAATGACCAAGAAGGTTTCTATTGAAATTCTTAGTCTCCAACATAAAATTGAGTAGACATGGTTGAAGCTCAACTCCTTCATAATTCAATAAAGAATAAGAAAAGGAAGCTGCACATGCCAATATAGCCTGCATCCAAATTTGGTGGCTTTAGCAAAATTGCAGGTCATGGTAAGAATGTGTTCCGCGAGTACGACAGTTAAGTCATAAGTACGAACAGCATTGCAAAAACTGAGAAATTGCAATAGGACTGGATGAACCTAAATATATTTGCGAAAAACAAAGAACATAAAATTGTACGAAAAAATAAAAACTCAAGAAATCGAGAGACCGAGAACCTGCCTTTCGGCTTCAACAATGCGGTGAGGTGGAGGCGCGAATCAAGAATCCTAAATGTGAGAACTAGAGAGTTGCGAGAGCTGTTGTAAAAACTGGCTAGCTGGTTCAACCAGAAAAATTGGAAACCAGGCTTTAAATCAAACGGTTTTTATCCCTAAAACTAAGGGGAAATAGTCCAGTGGAAAAATCGGAGACCTGACTGGTTTAATAGGAAAAATCAAGAACTGAACCAGATTGATCGGTTTTTTTCGGATTTTTTAATTTTGTGCAAAAAAATTTAATTATTAAATATGATCCAACATAACCAATTCAATTTGTTCAACAAAAAAATTGACCATAAAACTAGATGTATTAACCATAAACTAGTCAAATTGGTCAAAATAAACATATTTTTGAAGGCTTAATCCACATTTATTTATAATATGCTATATCGTATTCTTTTTTACTTTTTTTTTCTATCTAAGATTGTTCTCTCATTTTTATATTTCTTTTTTATATTACTTTTCTTTTACAATTTGAGATTTTTTGCTAATTGTATTTTCAAATTATAGATTATTTTTATATTTAATAATTAAATAAATATTTAATTATACAAATATATAAAATATAATTAAAAAATATGAGACATGTAATATTAGTAAATGATCTCCAATAATTTATATTCTATTTTTATTATGTATGAGACATATTATATTTTATTATATATGAGACATATTTTATAAAAATACTATATAAATCGATTTGACTTTAAACTAGTGATCAACTAATTTTCTTAATTTATTGACCGAGTCGATTTTTACAAATTTGGTTCCGAGAGAGGGAGAGAGTAAAAGTTTAGGAGCGAAAGGAAATTTCAGGGATAGGGAACTGATGGGATCGAGAGGGAAGGACAAAATTGAAGAGAGAGAGCAAATGGGTCGGGGGATCGGGAAAATTTGGGGCTAAGGATTTATAATTTAGTAGGTCCGCGGCCACACATATTAGGAGCTAATGTGGTCACTATCTACTAAATGCCAAAAAAATATTGCCGTTTCATTTGTGAAAATCGCGACCTCAGATTGTGGTGGCTGTTTTGAATAGAGACCACATATGTGCAGTCGTTAAAAGAACCATCAATTTTTTATTATTTTTTAAATTCTTTTATTATATTATAATAATATTGATTTTTTTTTAAGGACAAAGGAACGGTGCTACCCTAAAACAACAACAAAAAAGACTAAATCAACAATTGACGAGTTCTTCTAGGCCAACAGATTCCTACTTGGTCGTTTCTCAACAGAAGACTAGCCCCAATGGGGGGGATTAGCCAGGAAAGCCACCCGGATGATTGAGCGCTTGATTAGCTAGAAAGTCTGCAACAATATATTATGATAATATTGATTAGTTGTTATCTTTTTTATAATTACTAATAGAATAACTACTAGTACTAAAATTTACTAATAATGAATAATTAGAATATAAATTAATTACAGTATTTATTAATTTTTAAATTCTTTTACAATATTATAATAATATTGATTAGTTGATTAATTTAATTTATTCAATTGGTTTAATTAATTGATGATTAGATCATGAACTTCAATTGATTATAAAGAATAAATAATTATATATAAGTTTTTTGTCATACTGTAGGTTTCCTTAGTCAATGAATTAGGAAACACATTGAGATCAATTATGTTTGTGTTAGATAAAATCTCAAGAATGGTAAAACGCTTCCTCATGAATTTTAAAGTATATGAAGAGAGAAAAGAGATGGACAGGAGAGCGAGGTCGTAGCACTGGTGAATGGAGAATACTAAGTTTAGTTTAGATTGCTTATATACTAATTAAAATGACGTAGTTAAATTAGCTTACTAAATTTTATGTTCTATTAAATTCGTTAGTTAAATTTTTTTTTTTTGTTGCTTTTATGTAATAGTTATTGAATCTAATATTCTAATTTAACTTGATTAATTAGGGATTGATTAATTGAATTTAAATTGATTAAATTTGGATTAAATCGAGATTCAATTGATTAATTAAATTTAAATTGATCAAATTAAACTTAAATTTAATTGATTAAATTAAAGTTTAATTGCCTAATTGATTCAATTTACAAAAATTGAAGTTCAAATGTGATTAAATTGAAGTTCAATTAATTAAATTAAATTTAAATTTATATTCAATTGCATAAATTAGGATAAATTGATTGATTTGATTTAATTAAAATAAATTGGAGTTCAATACATTAAAATAAATTTTAATGGATTTAATTGATTAATTAATCACCAATTGATTAAATCTGAATTTAGTTTATCAAATTATAGATACCCAATATTATATTTATTAACATATATTAATTATATATATATATATTATATTTATAGTTATATTAATAATTATTAAAATTTATATAAATTAATATTATACTTATTATTATTTATAATAATAAATATTATATTGTATTTATAATTATTAATTATGTATGACAATTAGATATCACATATTGTAGTCTCTATATAGCGACTACAGTATCTGCAGTTTCTATTTTTTTTTTAATTGAAACGGCAAATCATTTGTCATTTTTAGCACATACAATTAGTGACCATAAATGTAATCGTTATACAGAGACCACATTTATTGTGGTACCTAAATAGCGACTATATTTTATGTGGTCGTTGATTTATTTTGAGACAACATTAAAAGTAGTCTCTATATAGTAGCCACACATTTAGTGACCACATATTGTGTGGTCACTAATTTACAACTTCAAGGGCTTTTGCTCACAATAAACTTTAAGAGCCATGATGTTTGAGGGAAGATGACCAAAATTTGAGACAAATAAAGTTTTGAGAGTGAGAATTTATGAATATTAAAGAAGGATGCAAATGCACAAATATGGCAAAAAATCTCTTTATATAGACTTGAAAATGTGCATCCAACTGTAACAAAGTGATTTAATACTGCGATTTTCAAGGAAAAACCGTCAAAAAATTTTCAAAAATGGCAATTTATTTTTCGTAAGCACGATTTTTCTTAAACGTCCAACGACTATAAAATTTGAAAAATCAAGAGGGCAAAAGTTGAAATCACTATCATGAATATGAAAAGGTGCAACGGTAAAAAACCTTTAAATTTTTACGAACAAGAAACTAAAATCGCAATCACAAAAAATGCAAAAACTGTCATGACCACTAATTTAGATACCGATAAATGCACACATCTTGAAACTGAATGCACCACATTAATTTGAAACTAAGTGCGTTAGCTATCGAAATATCATTAAAATGACCAAAATCTACATTTTAAATCTAATAAATGTGAAAAAATAAAATAAAAATATTTATCAATAATTAATTGAGTGGAATTGAAAGGATAATAGTTTAAGGATTAATTTGGAAATTATGGAAAAAAATTTAAATTAAGTATAATAATTAAATAAAAGTTTAATTAAGCTAAGGCATGCAACTTGCACTTGTATGACATGCGAGATAACCATATTTTAGTTAGAATAAGAAAGAAAGACATATGGTCTTCATGCATGTAGCTAGAATGTTCAAATAGGGAAGTGCCACCTTTGACTTATTTCTTGTCTTTTTCTTTTTCATATGTAAGATAAACTTTAAAATCTTTCTTTAAATTTTAGTATCTTTCAACCGAAGTAGGGAAGAAGAGAATTATCAAATTTCTGAAGTGTTCTTTTAATTTCTAATTTTCACGAGTTAAACATCTAAATGAAATTAAGACTGGTTTATTGGAAGGTGTTTGAGTTGGATTAGTACATAAAGGAAGAACCTTTGGGTTGAAGGGTGATTATAAGGAAATTTTTGGATTGTGGTGTCTCTTGAATGTAAGATTTCGTGCTAAGAACGGTATATTTTTTTTTTTTGGTGTTTTTGGCATTTGCATAGAAAGAAGAAATCAGCTACGAGGAAGGGACTGAGCTCGATCCCGATCGTGGGATCATTGGGTACTTTTTGGTAGAGATTTGTACATATTTTTCATAATAATCTTCATGGGTATGTTGTGTGGATTGTATGTTTATATGTACCACTAAGCAATAGATGCTTAGTATATGGATGTTTTTTCTCCCATGTAGGTTGTAGATAGTTGGAAGAGTTGACAGGAAGATAAGCCTACTAAAAAGTTGAAGGACAAATCCTAGCGGTCAGTAATAAGTTCATACTATATTTGTTTTAGTTTGTGTTGTAATGGGTTTGGAGTAGTTACTTTTATACATGCTTTGAATATGAAAGACATGTAAAATTTGTAACTCCTTAAATTTGGCTAGTGAAAGCCATTATATTGTATTTATATTAAAGTTAAGGAAGTTTTAATTGAGCATGCATGAATATTTTATTTTATTTTTATCAAGTCATCATAGTCATAGTGCATTAACCTATTTTAATTTTATCACGCTTTTGGAACTCATGCATGGTAACATTCTTAGTATAATTAGAGAGAATCCTAACTATATTGAGAGGTATTACAAAAACAATTTTTGTATAAAACTCGAGCAATTCGCAAGCGCGAGGCCATAATTGTGGTTGTGAATTTCATGCATATTTTGAAAAATGTTTCAAATCAAATGTGTACGAAAAGAATTGTTACAGATACAATATGATCATACAAAATGTATTTGGTCAATTGAGTCTTGAGGAACACCAAATATAACTCCAAGAACTCAATTGGTCAAACTCTCCATATAATCAAATAAATATACACACCATATCAAAAATATCAAGATAAGCATGGCATCTTAAAGCATAAAAGGTAAAGTTTAAGAATGCTTATCATTTGAAAACCATTCCATGATCTTGGGGCATTTTTTCTTAAAATTGAATTTTTCTCTTTTTATCACTTCTTTAAGTAGCTCCCCTTTACTTCATGCTATTTTTGATTTCAATAGGATTAATCACTTTGATAGAAGACACTTTGTTGATCACTTGTGGGCAACCTACAAAAGAATTAAACAATTTTTGGTGCCCATTTAAGTTTAGGTCCATATGAGTTAGCTCTAGAAGGTTTACAGTGAGCCTTCCTTATAAAACAATTTTTGTTTATATGCCCAAATCTCATATAATAGTGGCATTGCTTGGACTTGAAAGTTTCTTACCACTTTCTATAGGGTTTAGGTTTCACAGTATGAAAAAAAGTGAGAATGTGAACAAAGACATCTTTGTGTGGTGTATGAAACTTTAGGTGCATACCTCTCATATAAGAAGACATGTTTGAGGTTTTCCTCTTAGTCCATGTGAGCTTTTACTACTCTTCTTTTGAGTAGTGACCTTGGTACGTGCCTTGCTTTTGACTTTAGAACCAATTACCTCAATAGATAAGGTTTATGGTGTGCTAGCTTTGTGGCTCTATTAAAGCTTGAATTATATCTTACAGAGGGAGGCCTTTGTGATACAATAAGGGTATCCAAATTTTCTTTCCCTTTATGAAATTTAGAAATTGAGTTTATTAGCTCTTTAACCTCACTTTTCAAAATATCATTTTCTTTTAATAAGGAAGAGGTTGAAGGTTTCAAAGAAAGATCATCTAATGATCTCTTAAGAGATTTATTAAAGGTTTTAAGTTTCAAAACAACTTTTTGTAAATCATTAAAATCATTTTTCAAATTTAAATACTTATTTTAATGAAAAATACTTTTCTTTTTAAATTTTTCAATTTCTAAGCTCATAACCTCAATAAGGTCATCATCATCATCATTAAGCATTTCACACATGTCAAAAAATTGAGATGAAGAACTTACTTGATTAGAGTCCTCTTCTATGGCTATGAAGCAAGTGGCAGCAAATTCTTCACTTGAGGAGCTTTTATCACTTGAAGGCTTATGCCTCATTTGCTTCATGTAAGAACTCATTTTGTGTCTTGAGTACTTGGAGGATTGACTAGAGTTGTTGTTATATATTTTCCTCTCTTTAAGCTTTAATCTTTTTGTGAGGTTGGCAATCTCCTTATCATTATCATCTTCACTCATTTCCTCTTGGCGAGGGCTTTCATTTTCATAATACTTTAAAGTAGAAGCTTTGAAAGCTAAAACCGTCTTCTCATTAGCTGGCTCCATCTCCTTGTCTTTTGCTAATGCCATCTCATGAATGAGGAGCTTGTGTTAAAGAAGTGCTATAAAGGCAATCACTTTTAGCACTGTTTGTACACTTTTCATTGATATGAATAGGAATAAATATTTTAACAATATATTAATCAATTATATGTTCAAATTAGGTTTTCAGCAAGAAGAAGAATAATATAAGTGAAATTAGATAAGTGAACAAGCTTCAAATTGTGGATATTGGATTTTGAAAAGGTACTATCGAAGTGCGTACGTATATGCATTTTTGTTTACCTAAATGCATACTTATGTGTGCATAATTCTTGTTTTAAAAAAATTAATGAAATTAGATACTTTGTGGCATAATTGGCATCAAAATAAATATTATTAATTATAATAAAATAAGGGAGATTTATTGGCTTGATGTTCTGAGAAATTAATTTAAAGTATATTGAATTGCTTTAATTAGCAAATTATGATAAAATATCATGTTATTTTATGATTTTTAATAAATTGTGAATATGTGATTTTATTGAAAATAAAATGAATAACGATACAATGAAGAATAAATAATTAATGATTTTAATTGCCTATTTCTCCACCTGAATACTAGTTTAGAATAGATAGTGTATCATTAAGTGGAGTACGGTACCGATATTGATATAATTTAGGGGCAGAGTGGCTTTAGCTCCATGAGTGCCCACCCTTACCCTAGTTAGACATGATTGTAGTTATATTCAGTGAAAGTGGTTGAAGCTCCGTAAGCACTCCTACTTTATTTTCTCGTACCCAACCAGTCCAGGAATGAGACTTGAGCTATCTAAATTATTAGTCAATAAATAATTAAAAGAAATATGATAATTAGGTATGTTTAGTTACCAAATAAAGTTTGAAATAATTAAATAAATTAGTTGGATTTTGATTAAGTGAAATGTTATGTTATAAGTTGTGTATAAGTAATTTATAAGAATAAAATTTAAAAATAAGATATGTGCAAGTTATTAAATTGCAAGATAATTTCGTAAATTGATAAGTTTATTTTTTATATATATATTTCACATGTGTATAAAAATTCAATGTGTTATAATTTATTTAAGATATGCATTTGTGTGATTGTTTGGAAAAACTTAAATACTTATATGTATCACTAAGCTAGAGATAGGTTAGTGTGAATTTTTCTTACGCAGGAACTGAAACTTATAGATTGTAGGGATTAAGTTGATCAAGAAGAAGAAGTTCAAGCCCATATCAGAGGAGACACAGAAAATTTAGCTAGTGGGTTTGGTAATTTGTATTTTGTTTTAAATTTTAGACATGAACATGGTTGAAACATTATGTTTTGTATATGTATTAAGAATATATTTGATAATTTATAAATATTTTGTATGTGAATAATAATTATAACTAATGCTAATATAAATTCAGATAGGTTTACTTAATCAGTTAAGTTATGTGATATTCTACTTATATGATATGATTGTTCCTATTATATAGGTGAGATATCACATAGTCAGTTTAGTGGAAGCTGACTCTTAGACCATGCTCTGAACCGAGTGGGGTATAATGAAGGTGAAAGGACGAATTGCACAGATATTGCTTATGGAAAAGTTTTTAGTCAAACCACTGACTTTTCGATTAATTGGGAGTCGTGATGTATTGCTATATACCGCTCATGACTTGCTCAAGATCATGTATTGATCCGAGTGGCCAATATAATTGAGAACCTAATGAGTTACACGCATTAAAAGTGAAAAAAGGAAGTAAAATGAACCATTGAATTGAATCCAAACAGAGAGAGAAAATTTGGTCCTGGCAATTTCCCCCTCGAGAATGGTATAGACAATTTCCCGCTCAGGAATGGGTATAGACAATTTCCCGCTCAAGAATGGGTATAGACAATTTCCCGCTCAGGAATGTACCATTCCTGAGCGAGACAAAGTTCACGGTTGGGACATACATGTCCCGGTTGGTATTTGCTACTGGACCATGATTGCACTTGTTCCCGATCGGGACATGATATGTCACAATCGGGAACTGCCCGATTTGGGTATTTCCCGACTAGGACAGTTGTGTTCCGATTGGGACTTACATCAGAATAGAAAATCTAATATGATTAGGTTTCTCTGAGCGAGGGTTTCAAACCCTAATTGCTTAAGGACTATAAATAGTTCATTTTCTGACATTTAGATTAAGTTATCGATAAAAGAACAAAAGTGTTTTCATTCTTCTCTTGCATCTTCTCTTATTAGAATAAGAAATTGTGCAAAACCCATAGCCAAAAGGTTTTCCTCTTCATATCCTTCGCACGAACTATCGTTAGAAGTGATCTTAGAAAGGATTATTATGATTTGCGATAATCCGATAAGGAGAAATGAAGGACGAAAGCTCTAATAAAAGGTAATTTTCTTCAAACATTCTATGGTTGGTTAATTGGTTATGACTACATAAGTTGTTCCATTAATTTGGGATTACAAAATTTTAAGTTCTGATGCGCTTGTATATATGATATGCTTGGCGTAATTCCAATAGCTTGCCTATAAGCTCATCAGTAGGAATGTTGCTTAAATCTTCATTAGCCTCCTCAATACCAGCGACCATAGACTCGTACTTCTTTATGGGAAGATTTCTCAAAATTTTGTTATTGATGTCTTCAACACTAATGTGTTTCCCAATCTTCTTCAAACTATTGGTGATAGCAAGGAGCTGGTTGGACATCTTAGTAATGGACTTAAAAGACTTCATGTTGAAGAGTTCATACTTGGTCATAAGCAATTGGATCTTCTTAGATTTGACTTGTTTAGTTCCTTCTTAAAATTTCTCCAAAGTTATCTAAATACTATGACCACTTTGACAATGTAGTACTCTTAAACACTCTTCTTGTGGAATAGCGATAAGGATAATTGTCATTGCTCTTTTGTTTCTTCCGTTGGCCTTCCTTTATTCTTTAGACCAATCATCTCGAGAAATAATTTTCTCTTCAATGTCTACCTTCTTAGTTAGTGGCTTCCACTCTTTGTAGATAGTGTCTAATAAATCAATGGATTCACTATCCATAAAGAGTTCCATTTGAAACTTTCATAGAGCAAAGTTAGCTTCCTTAAAAATAGGAAAATGATTGCTAACTCCACCCCTTACCATCTTGATATTTTCTCTCACATTTAAGATTTGACTAAAGAGACCAAAGCTCTAATACCAATTGTTAGAAATATGGTGCACCAAGAGGGGGGATGAATCGGTGGCAAATAAAAATTTTCAGCTTAATGGTTTTCTTTGAGTGTTTGAGCAATTAATAATATAAAATGAAATGTAAAGGAGCAAGGGAAGAAAAACACATAAGATTTATAGAGGTTTGTGTGTTAACAAACTTCAGTCATCTCTCCAACAGCAATTAGGAATTCTACTATCTCGACTTGAGATATAAGAGAGTTTTCCTAACTCACTCCCAACTAAGTGTTTTTCTAAAACTCACACCGAACACAATTCTCTTATGTTTTAATAGTTCATTCAACCAATTCTTTTATGTTTTTCACAGGGCCACACACATCCCAAACAAGTGTTTTTCTCATTATGATAACTCTTACAACCTATAACTAATTGTTTAAGGTTAACACTTTAACCTTTTTTACAAAATAGTTGGAAAATGATTTGATAATTGTTTTAACATACTTAAAATATTGCTCTTATTTTCTAAGGCCTTTTAGAAGTCTATTTATAATGTTTGCCTTCTAATTAGTCATTACAACTAGGTGTCAACAATCTATTTAATGTTTTAAAGATAAATCATTAAAAGCTGTCTAATAGAGTGAAATTGTGAACACGCTTTCCCAATCGCGATTGCGATTATTCATTTATCCATTAGAGCTTTCCACATAGCAGCCTCTGATTTGTCCTTTCCTTTATTGACTCTATAACAGCTCTTTCAACGGTTGATCCAGTCATCTTTTACAAGCACGACATATATTTTCCAATTGCGAATTTGTGCTTATACGGGTCATTTTTTGATCATGAAACTAGTCGTGAACTAGACTGTCTCTCAACCCTTTCTCTATTGAATTTTACCCAAGTGTGAAACTTTTACCGGTCCAGGACTTTAAAGGTTCATATAGCAATCATGAAATCTAAGGATATGTTGTAACTTCTAGTTGAGGCTCTTTCCAACGATCTTAAGGATATGAATCTCACTCTTGCAAAATTCCTTGTGCGAGCACGCTTTTTCCTAGGCAACCAGCCAAGTCATTTTTGCAAGCTGGATCATCAAAGCATAACTACGCTTTCCTTTTTGCTAGTGCGATTTTGATGTATCGAGCATACTTTACAGGTCATTTTGTTTCTTCAAATGTTTAACTAGGTAAACATTGGCCTATTGACTTGATACTTGGTATACTATAAAACAACACTTAAATAAACATGTTATCATATTTATTTATTTTTTTTGTCAAGTTCAAACTAGAGATCAATCAGCCTTAGATCAAGAATTTTACTTAACTAAAGAGCATGATTAGCAGTAGAGATGGTATCTATGAATTCTGCCTCGGATGTTGATTTTGCTACAATCTCTTGCTTTTTCGAACTCCAAGAAAAAAAATACAAGAACCAAAAGTGAAGCAATATCCGAATGTGCTCTTCATATCATCAACTAGGCCTCCCCAATCACTACCTAAGAATCTAGTAAGCTTGAATTCCTCACATTTTTCAAATTTGATTCTAGAGTTATAAATGTCTTTGACATATCTGAACACTCTTTTAGCTTCCTTGAGGTGCAGTTCAGTTGGAGAATGCCTGAACTGAGATAACATACTCATGACATTCAAAATATCAAGCCTTGTTGTTGTTAGATACATAAGACATCCAATCATATTGCTAAAGTGTGCTTGATCCATGTCTTCTTCTCCATATTATTTGCTAAGCTTTTCCTTTGTGTTCATTGGTGTGCTCATATCTTGCATTCCTCTAGCCTAAACTTCTTTAGTATACATCCTTTGACATATAAAGATCTCATTCTCTTTTTGCCTAATCTCTGTGCTATGAAAGTATGTCATAAAACCTAGGTTTATCATTTCAAAAACATACATCATCTCTTGCTTAAATCCTTCAATTGCATTTGAATTATTCCCAGTAACCAATAAATCATCAACATATAATGAGATAACCAAAACATTTGTTCCACTTTGCTTCAAATACAAAGTGGCTTTAGAAGCACTTTTACAAAACCCCAAACTAAGCAGGTGCTCATCAATCTTGCTATACCAGGGCTTAGGTGTTTACTGTAGACTATAAAGAGCTTGGTTAAGGAGATACACATTTTCTTCTTCCTCTTTCCTTTCAAAACCTTTAAGTTGTTTAACAAAGATCTCCTCCTACAAGTAACCATTAAAAAAATGTGGATTTTACTTCAAGATGATACACCTTCCAGTCTAATGATATTAAGCCTGGCCACTAGAATAGTCTAATTACATGCAGCCTGGCCAGTGGAAGAAACATATCAAATTAATCTACTCTATGTATTTGAGATCACAACTAGCCTTGCCTTATGCTTATTTATTGATCCATCTACATTTAGTTTAGTTCTGTAAACCCATTTCATCCTAATCACCTTTCTATTTTTGAGGTTTGTCCACTAATTTCCAGGTTTGATTCTTCTCAATCATGCTGAGCTTCTCCTCAATTGCAACTCAAAGCCCTTGCTTTAATTTTGCTTATTCATATGTACTAGGTTCATGGACAACCATATTGCATCTTTTATAGATGCCTACCAATGACCTAGTACCTCTTATAGGTTTATCATATGTCATCTCAGCTTCCTATTCTTCAAGCTCCTGATATGCAACATTGGAATTTGTGAGCTTATGATTCTAGCCTTTTAACATCTTTTCACTTTTTTTTATCCAAAATCTAATCTTCATCTTCAACAAAATGCACATCTCTGCTGATCACAACCTTGGCATTATAAGGTTGATAAATTTTGTAGGCCTTAGCTGATAAGCTATAGCTAATAAAAAGTATTGCTTATGCTTTCTCATCCAATATGTCTCTATTTGGCTATGGCATATAAGTATAACACAAATAACCAAATATTTTTTTAGGTATTTAAGAGATGGTTTAGAGCCATACCATGCCTCAAAAGGAGTTTTAAGCTCAACTACCTTTGTGAGAAGTCTATTTTGAAGGAAGACAATCCTACTGGCTGTTTTTGCTCATAATTGCTTAGGAGGTTCTCCTCATGCAACATGCACCTTACCATCTCCAAGATATATTGATTCCTCCTCTCACTTACTCCATTTTGCTATAGGGAGTAAGAAGCAAGTTGGTGGTGAATTCCATATTCCTCACAAAACTTATTGAAGGTAATAAATGTATACCTTCTGCCATTTTCTAATTTGATGGTTTGAATCTTTTGGTTGCTTTCATTTTCAACCTCAGCCTTAAACTTTCAAAAGATCTGAGCTACTTCTAGTTTATGCTTTATGAAAAAAATCCAACACATACGAGTGAAGTCATCAATGAAGATGACATAATAAAGACTTCTATTTAGAAGGGCAGTTCTCTGAGGACCAGTAACATCAATGTGTGCAAGTTGAAGTTTTTGAAAGCTCTCCATGCTAATTTAGAAAATGGCTTCCTATGTTGCTCGATAAGTTGACAAGCTTTGCAGTAAGAAGCATAATCATCAAGTTTTGGAATTCTAGTGGCCAACTTCTTGGGCTTCATTCAAAAAAGTCCTTAATAATGGTAGTGCCCTAATCTTTTGTCCCATAGGTTAGTTGTGCCATTGTTCACTAGAAATGCAGCTTGCTCCTCATCCAATGGATTGAAAGCAAATCTCTTTCCTTGCATTTTGACCTTAAACACATCTTTGCATGTTGCATCTTTTATCAAACACTTATTGTCCTTGAACAATACTCTATAAGCCTTCTGAATTAATTGGCCCACACTTAGCAAATTTTGATTGATATCAGGAACCAATAATACACTAAAATGAATTTTGTAGCTGAACAGGTTGGAATTGAAACTGTGCCTTTACCTTTAACTGCTATATAATTTCCATCTCCAATTCTAACGCTTGATGAAGTGGCTTGCTTTCATTCTTTAAACAACTCCTCGTTGTAGGTCATATGATTAGTAAACCCACTATCAACGAGCCAAGATTCATTTGATTCACTATTGGTAGAAGAAGTTGCTACAAACCAATGATCTTCCTCTTCTTGATCAACAACCTTAGCCTCTTCTTTTGGTTGTTGATTCCTTGAGTTGCAAATGACAACCACATGCCCTTCTTGGTTGCACTTTGAGCACTTTGCATCAGGCCTTCTCCAATACTTGAAAGATGGGTGGTCTTTCTTCCTACAATACTGGCATGATGGATTTTTGAGCCTCCTTTTGTCTTTGCAATTGCTTGTACAACATTTGTGCCACTACTTTCTCCTTCCTTATCTGTATCCTCCCTCAATAACCTCCTTTACTCCTGTGATTGTAGAGAATTTAAAAGCTATGCTAGAGAGAGCCTTGAAAGATCTTTTTGTATTCTCTAGGGTAGTAATAGTGGCTTCATACTTCTCAGGCATTGTGACTAGAACATTCTCGACAATTCTTGAGTCATGAAACTCTATTGCAATCAACCTTACTTTATTAGCTCTTGCAAGCAGCTTTTCTGAGTAGTCTTTTATGGTTTCGATATCCTTCCTTATATAATTCGAATTCTCTTATTAAATTCAAAACATGCATACCCTCAATTCTTTCATCTCCTGCACTGTCACTCCAAAGGAAATCCCTAATCTATTTAGCCGATTTCGAGGCCATAATGTGAGTGAAAATTGTAGAAGATATAAGTGCAAAAAGACAGGACTTAGCCTTTAACTTCATAGTTTTCTTCTCCTTATGTATTTTTAGTTGAATTATTGTAGAGTTAGTTGGAAGTGCAAGAATGTCAAAATCCTCTTCCACAACCTTCCATAGATCTAATGCTTCTAGGTAAGTCTCTATACGCACTGCCCATCTGGTAGTTGGTGCCATCAAACACTTGTGGAGCAATTGCACTTAAGTTGGATTCATACTTCATGGATACTCGGGTCCCTCAAAAAAGACAGCTTTGATACTATTGTTAGTTTAAAGAAACAAAAGAAAAAGAACAATGCAGAAAAACACAGCAACTAGAGATTATGCAGTGAATTCAATTTATTCGAATACAAACTTTCACATATAAACTGAAAATAAAGTACTAAGATCATGGTCCTACAATCTTGCCATGATGAGAACATGATCAAAACAGAAAAACAAAACAACTTCCTAAAAATCTGGAACTAACAAACATGATCTGCAAATAAAATAAAATAAAATGACACGTGGACTTCAACTAAGCAGTCCTAAACACGACATTCTAACAATTTTCAACATCACCAGGGAAGTCCAAAAAGAAGTCAGATTGTTCCGGCAAAGGTGGTAGTGTGTTTTCCAATTCTTGCAGTTCACCACATTCATGAGAGTAAAATGTTAATTCACTCTTTTAATCCAGCAGGATCCGTAGATGAGATTGCCAAGGCTGCTAGCCTGCTATGAACAACATTGCTGCATTTTTTTTTTCTTTTGGCTCAGGGCTTCGAAGTTGTGTTGGCTTAAATTGCAACTGTAGAACTTAAAATTGCACTTTCTATGATTCTTCAGAGATATATATGTTAATATTAGTCAGCATAAAATGTGATTTTTTTTTTTTTAAATAAGGTTATACCGAGATACAATGCTGAAGAAATTGACTTTGTTAGATGAGTGTTTTCCTATAATTAAGACTAAAGGTGTAAATAATTTTCAGTCTTCGACTCCTTTGTTCAATTGATTTTTTAAAATAAAATTTTGGGTCATTTTATATTTCATGTGGACTATTAATCTTCTAATTTGGAGCTATTTCATCTTTGAAATTTTAATATATGGATTATTTGGGTTTGAAATTATATAATGAGTAATTGAATCAAATTTTATTATAGCACTAATATATTTTTTTGGAGAAATTTTTACTAAATATCTAGTTTTAACCTTTTGTTTTCAAGCATGTCGAAAATTTTTTTTATCATTTTTAACAAAATATCTTTTCAATTTACCATTTTTATGGTCTTTCTATTTTAAATTACCATAATCTGCGAAAGCCCATGTAAAACGCAAAAACGCTGAACTTGTCACTGGACAGTAGAATGCCGACAAATGCTTGTCTTTTAAGGGTGTCTCCCTCCTAAAGCATTTTTACAGTATTCCTATATTCTCATTTTATTTTTCTTTTATTTTCTATTGGATTTATATCTTTTGAGTTTTAAGTTAGCTAACGATCTTTTGTAAGTTAATTTCTTTAAGTAAATTGAATTTTTAATATGTATGTATGTTACGTTATTAATCCCATTGGGGGATAGAAAGTCATATCCACATAAACAATTAAAGAAAACTATATATATATATATTATTACTAATTAATTTAATTAACGTGTATCTTCTAAGAGTATAACTAATTTATTATTTTAAGGTATTTTTGGGGTATTTGAAATTGTTGTTAAGTGTCATAATTTTTTTAATTTAATTGATTGATTTTTTTAATTTTTTATAAACTGTTTTTTCCAAACCTGCTTTTAAAAAAAATATCTATTTATCTATTGCTACCAAAAATAATTTTTAAAACTAAAAAAAATTCAAAATTTTTTCAAAAATCATTTTTCCGAAACTCAATTTCAAACAGGTTCTTGATGTACTTTCGCATATACTTTGGTATATTACTTTAAGAAAACTTTGAATATACTTTGGTATACTACTTTTAGTAAATTTTAAGTATATTAATTTGGTATACTTTTGAGTATATTTTAGTATTCTGCTTTAAATAAACTTTGATATACTTTCAGGTATACATTAATATACTACTTTGAGTAACTTTGGATATCGTGGGTAAACTTTAAGTGTTGATATATTTAAAATTTTAGAAGTTAATGATCTTATCTTTGAAAAAAAAATATAATCAGTGATATTTTTGACAATATTTTTGTATTTTTCATTTATGGAAATTTTTCTTTTTTATTTTATTTTATTTATTAGAAGGTTCAATAAGTTATGTACTATACAATAGTGATAGTTATCTTTTTACACACTATAAAAATTTTTTTATTTTTACTAATATTAGTGGATGGTAGTGAAAAAATTCAAATTCAAAACTTTTCTCAATTATTACAAATAAAAATATTAATCAAATTATCTCTTAATAGCTAAATATACATTTTCACTCATACATCAGGAATTAGGAGCCAATTTGCATTTTTAGACTATAATTAATAAATGCTAAATGAAAGTATATTTTTGGGGGAAATGAAAAAGGAAAACTAATTAGGAATAGGTTCAGGTGGACCTTTGTTTATTTCTTAAAAAAATAAAATAAATTTCCTATGTTGCAGACAGCCAATTTCCAAAGCTTAGAGTACAGTTTGTAGGAATAACAGTATTCTAATTATATAAATCGTAATAATTCAGTATTTCAAAAATTATTTGTAATATAAAAATAATTCAATTTTTATTTTATAACTAAATAATATTTTATTTTCAGTTATTAGTCTTTCTAACATAAATATAATATAAAATATCTACATTAGATAAATTTAAATAAAAATTAATATCTACTCAATAAAGTTGAAATTAAAAAAAAAAAGGACACCACTTACAATATTTCAAACACAAGCCAACTTTACAATCTTGCAAATTTGATGGAGCATTTTTTATGTTTTCCATTGAACATATATTTTAACCATTTTGTTCAATATGAAACATAGGCTTTAAATGAGAAGAATATATTTGAGACTCAAATTTGGTGGAAATTGTATTATTGGCTCCCGATTCAAATATTAATTACTTAGAGTATCATTTGTGTCTTTTTCTCTAAAAAAAATTGTCATGGATTAAAAGGCCTACAAAACTATATCCCTAATCTTTCTCTTTCCCTCCTTAGTTGAACAACAAAACGTGTGAAGAGTAGGGAGGAATGACTTTGTGGGTCTGATAATCCATGTCATTTTTTATTTCAATTGCTATTAATTTTTATTTAAATTTATTTGATATGAATATTTTATATCATATTTCTGTTATGAAAACTAATAGTTGAAGATAAAAATACAATTTAATTAAAAAAATTAAAATATTTTTATATTATAAATAATTTTTGAGATATTAAATTATTACAATTTATATAATTAGATACGGTAGTATAATACCTCCGCAGTTTGTCCATCATTACAGCTTGGATATTCTTGCTATAATTACCGATATAGGTGGACTGGAAATAAAATTATTTTCCTACATATGCCATTTTTTGCCAGCGGAAAGATGGAAGCTCTTAGAAGCAAAACAATCCAGCGTTTTGGGAGTGCTCAAACATCGCCGGTGTGATTGGCAATTTGGGAGTGCTCTTTCATTTTCTGATTCTTTGTTCATTTTTTAAAAAAGAGCCCCACACTATTATTGACACTAAAAGTGTCATTCATTGTCCAATTTATTTTTTTTATCTTCTTTTAACCGTAAAACTACTAATTGTTTTTTATTTTGTCTTAATTTTTTTAATAATTAATTGGTTTTATTCAAATTTTAATTATTATAATTTTTTGTTAATTTTTTTCCTAACACAATTTTTCAAAAAAAAAAAAATCTAATAATAAATTTAACATCTAAATACAGATATACTCAACCAATCAACTAGCACAACACGCTAATATTAATCATGTTCATGTACCTCAAGGGCGACAAATCATTTTTTTCTGAATTTTAAGACAGCTATATACTCAAAACTCAAACTTAATACTTTAGTTAAATTGAAATAGATTCACATCATCTCATTCATATCCTCATGTATAACAACTAAATATTTAACTTACATAATAAAAATTTAATATTGATATAAAATAAAAAAAATCAATGTCCTCCAACATATGTGGTACATTGGTGTAATTGTTAACTAAATTTATAAATGATAAGAATTTTTTTATTTTTTATTTTATTCAACTGGAGATAAAAATTTAAAACTTCAGAACGCTGAAAAATTTCCTTAATTAGGACATCTCTAACTCCCACCAAAATGGTGTAAAAATTGCAGAAGAAAAAAAAAATAGTGTTCTTACAGCTCTCCAACCCACGCCATTTTTAACATCATTTTTTGTGTTCAACTGCAGCAAATGCCATTTTACTGTATTGCCATTTTCTTTATTTTTTCCTCAATTTTCTATCATGAGAAAGAAAAATATTATAGAATATTTTTTTGGTGTAAAAAAAGTATTATGGATTGGAAAAAATTTACTATATCTATACAATTTTTGTATAAAAGTGACACCAAAATGGTGTTTAAGAGCTCATATCAACACTAGACATCACCCATTCCTCTATTGCATGTGCAACCTTATTGTTAAATAAATGTATGAATGATAAGAAATAATCTATTTTTTATACTTGTTAATCACACATATTGGAGGACACTGATATTTTTACTTTGTATTAATATTAAATTTTTATTATGTAATTAAATGTTTATATATTATTTTTTTTTGTTGAAAATTATGATAAAATTGTTTTGGAAATAAATTAATAAAAAAATCTTAAACAAAAATTGTGGTAATTAAAATTCGAATAAAACTAATTAATTATTTAAAAAGAATTAAGACATAATAAAAGAACATATAGTTTCATTATCCCATAGTTTTGCCTTTTAAAAGAAGATAAAACAAATAATAATAAATTGGACAATGAATACACCAATAATGGTGTGGGGCCCATTTAAAAAATAAACAAAGAATTAGAGAATGAATGATCCCTCCCAAAACGGCAGTCAGCACTCCCAAAACGCCTATCATATTGGTGATGTTTGAGCGCTCCCATGGCGATCTTTCTAAAAGCTTCCATCTTTCTACCTGTCAAAAAGTAGAATACGCAGAAAAATAAGTTTCATTTCGACCTAATTTTTTATTTTTTTTAATATATTTAAGTAAAAAATCCGATAAATATCTCTTTATATACTATAAAAACATTTAAATTTTATAAATATCGGTAAAAAATTTTGAAATCAAAATATTTTTCAATTATTATAAATAAAAATGTCAATCAAATTATTATTAATGTCGCAAGTGTACATTTTTACCCATATATTAGGACTTAGGAGCTGATTTGCATTTTTAGACTATAATTAATAAATGCTAATTAAAAGTATATTTTCAGGGGAAATGAAAAACGAAAATTAATTAATAATAGGTTCAAGTGGACCTGCCTGGTCCGCAATCTGTCTGCCTGACTATTTTGATAAAATTGGCCTTTCTTTTTTCTCGGTTTGTTTTTCCTAACCTCCTAAAGACTTTTGAGATTCTCTTTTTCATCTACTTGCTTTATTTATTTTCACTCTCTAAATTACTTATTCTCTACTTTGAACTTTTCTCATGATCATCATATTTTCAAAACTCCCAGAGATAACTGTGTTAGCATGCAGTTTTTCATTTAATTAGGCAAGGATTTATCTTTAATTAATTATTGTTGAAAAAAATTAATGATGTATTAGAATTTTGAGTAATTCATCTGCTTTTTATTTAAAATCATACTAAATCAATGAGTAAGTAGAGATTTAAACTTATTATTAAAAAAAATTATAATAAAATTGTAAGATATTAAGGGCTACAAAATAAAAAGTGAGATAATTGAATTAAGAGAAATTTTTAGGTAAACTCAGTCTATCATATCATTTATAAATTAATCCAATTATTTATTAACATATATACAAATTTCTCTTAAATCAAATAACAATTTTTTTTTTAATGATCTTGGCCACTTAATTCTTCAAATTAATAATAAGGGTCATATTGTAAGAGTAAACAAGTGAAAGAGATGGAATCTTAAGAGTGGACACGAAAAACAAAAGAAGACAAAAGTGAAGTGAAAAAATAAAATAAGAAATCAAATAAAAAGAAGGAAAAATTTTGTACAAATAAACAGGCGGGTAGATGGCAGGATAGGTTGTGGCGGGATATGCAGCACTTCTCTTCTTAAAAAAAATAAAATAATTCCTCTGTTGCAGACAAAACCAATTTCCAAAGCTTGGAATCCAATTTGTCCATTATTACAGCCTGAATTTTTCTTCCTATATTTAATAGAAGTTTCTTGTGTTTTTTTTTTTTTTTTACTGAAAAAAGTTTCTTTTGTTCAAAGAAATGTATACAAATATGTATATATTACATTTAATAAGCATCAAATTTTATAGTCTAACGGAAATGGAGATGGCAAGCTTGTTGATCGTTTACCTTGTGGGTATGCTGTGTGTGTATTTTCTTATGATTCCGAGCAAGTTGTTTTACAAAGAATGGTTGATTCCCTTCCGGATGCAATCACAGATGAGTTCACAAGGAATAAACGGCCCTCCTCACAAATTCCTCCATGGAAACGCCACACAGATCACAAAAATGACACAAGAAGCCTTGAAAACTCCCATGGAACTATCCCATCACATTCTCCCAAGAATTCAGCCGCACAGTTACTCTTGGATCAAGCTCTATGGTTGGTATGGTAAAGATTAGATTTTTGTTATTATTCAAATTTCTTTACTTTATTGATTGTTACTTAATTTGTGCACGAATTAATATAGGGCTGAATTTCCTTATCTGGTTAATTTGGCAGTCGAGCTCAATTGGTTGTTACAGAACCTGAATTTGTTGAAGAGATACTTAACAGTAAAGAAGAAACCTTCTGCAAAATAGGGTTCAATGAGTACATAAAGAAGCTATTAGGGGATGGACTTCTTTTATCTTCTGGCAAAAAATGGTTCAAGATGCGTAAATTGGCAAGTCATGCTTTCCATTCAGAAAGTTTGCAGGTAATTCTTCAATTGCTGTGTTAAGATAATTCCGATTTATTTTGTTAAATAATAAATAGAACCAAAATAATGAGTTTTTCTTTTAGGGTATGATTCCAGCAATGATTGCCAGTGTGAAGATGATGCTTGAAAGATGGAGACAATATCAAGGGAAGCAGATTGAAGTATTTCAAGAATTCAAGGTTTTGACATCTGAAATAATCTCTAGGACAGCTTTTGGAAGCAGTTATTTGGTAGTGGAGAAAATATTTGATTTATTGAAGATGATGATATCGATTATTGCAAAAAAACCATTATAAAGTGAAATTTCCAGGATCTGGGTGAGCTTTCTTCTTCCTTTCCTTTTACTTAGCAAAACTTTTCTGAATCTTCAACAAATAGCTGAATAGCTACCGCTATTTGTTGCTGTAGACGATTTTTCAGAACAGCTGATGAAGTTGAATTTGATAAACTCCAACAAGAGATTAGATACACAATCATAGACATGGTGAAGAAAAGAGAGGAGTCAGCTAGGATGGTGGGTGAGTTGGATAGCTATGAAACTGATTTTCCGGGTTTACTAATCAAGGCATATAATGATGCAGACGAGAATAAGAAGATATCTGTTTGATTGATGAGTGCAGGAATTTTTATATTGGTGGACAAGAAACTGCATGAAAAATTGTGATTATGAGCCATTTTGAGAGGATAATTCGGGTGGGTTCCACAATTCGGTTTTGGGAGAAAGACCCGGATATATGTTCCTTGACATGAGTACTATGAATTAATATATTCATATACTCAAAATGGAGAATGTGTGAATAGAAATTGAAACTCAAAGTAAACTCATTGGTAAGGAGATTAAAAGTGAAGTGAATGTATAGGAGTTTGTCCCACATCACTAAATATTGAAGTTGGACTTGTGTTTATATATTAAGATGCATTCTTACATGGGTAAGAAAAGTAGAATGGAAGGCTCTCTCTCGCGCGCTCAGGCGCAGGGGGTGCAAATCCATGGTTTGGGATAGACCAATGCGTCGGTGCGCGACCTGTGTACATGAATGTCGGCCCAAAATCTCATGGTCCTGAACAAGCCCAATTTTGGAAAATTTGGCAACACTCCCGTATTGATCCATACGGCCAGTAGTCTACCACGCCTGTGTCGTTGTGCCTATAGTGTGTGCAAAGCAAATCAACACGCCCAGGTGGGTTGTGTTCCATAATGGTCTTTTGAGCTTCTTGTCTTTTGGAATTTCAATTTCTAATGTTTCAAAAATTAATTTCACCATTATTTGAGAGTTACAAAGGCATTATTGGCAGCCTTTAAAGGAAATTAATCATAATTAATTCCATATCTCCTCCATCTAATATAAATATGTGGTTTTTACTTGAGTTTAGAAGAGTTTTAGAGAGTTTACTTTGAATCTAGTTGAAGAGTTTCTTTCTTTTTTTTTCTTCATTTTCTAAAGTGATAGATATTGTGACAAGTTCATAGTTCACTGTAAGTAGATGTTGTGTATTCAACAACTACTTGGAATATGTTGTATTCTGGGAGACAAATGTCAGTTATCCTAAACACCAGTGTAGGAGGCGAATTTGTCTTAAGGAAACTGTGTGGAATACAGATCTCAGATAGTTTTTCCATTTCTCTTGTTTTGAATATTGGATTAACAATTCTCCTTTTATTGTTGTGTGTTTTCCTAACAGAAACAATTATAAGTTCACTCACTTGGACTGTTCTTCTTCTAGCAATTTATAGAGATTGGCAAGATAAAGCAAGAAAAGAAGTTCTTGAACTATTTGGCCAGCAGACTCCAGCAGATGGTGTTGCAAGATTGAAGACCATAAGTAAATCTTTACTCGTAATCAATATTGTCAAAAATTTGTGGGCTTCCATTAGTAATTCCACATTTGGCACATGTTCTCTCTCGCTCTCTTTTTGGGTACATGTAGATGAACATGATTATCAATGAATCTCTAAGGCTATATTGGCCTATTATGCATGCAACACGAGAAGTTCAAAGAGAAACTAGACTGGGGAAACTAATAATCCCAGCAAAGATAGAAGCCTACATTTTGATACTAGCACTTCATACTGATAAGAAAATAAGGGGAGAAGATGCTTTCCTTTTTAAGCCAGAAAGATTCGATGAAGGATTAACCAAAGCTACAAACAATCATACCTCATCATTGTTAGGAAATCAACAACAAGAATAGGAGAAATTGTTAATTCAATATTCAAAAAACAAGAAAAATGAAAAAACATAGTTTCCTTAAGACAAATTCGCCTTCTACCAACGTTGTTTAAGATAACTGGCGTTTGTCTTCCAGGAAACAACAGATTTCAAGTAGTTGTTGAACATACAACACCTACTTATAGTGAACTGAATATTTGTCACACTCTCTATCACTTGAGAAGAAGAAGAAAAGGGAAGAAAGAGATCAAACTCAACAACTTCAAAAAATATATCTTTTTACAACACAAGCCAAAAGCTCATATTTATACTAGATGGAGGAGACATGAGATTAATTGTAATTAATCTCTTTCAAAAGATGTCAATAATACTTTTGTAACTCTCAAATAATGGTGAAATTAATCTTTGAAATATCATAAAATGAAATTTCAAAAGACAAGAAGCTCAAAAAACTAATCTGGAACACAATACACACGGGCGTGTGGATTTGCCATGCACACACTGCAGCACAAAAACACGGGCGTATGGATCCACACGGACGTGCCAGTGGCCTAGTTGTGTGGATCCATATGGGAGTGTAGAATCCATATGACCGTGTGGATCCATACAGGCATGACAAACTACTAGTCATGTGGATCAATACGAGAGTGTTGTTTCAATTTCCAGAAATAAAAAAAAATGTAAAAATTGGGTTTGGTCTGGACCACGAGATTTTTGGCCGACATTCGTATGCGCAGGTCGCGTACCCACATATTGGCCTATCCCGAACCATGGATTTGCACCCCCCCCCTCTCCTTGCGCTTGAGTGCATGAGAGAGAGTCTTCCATGCTACTTTCTTACCCATGTAAAAATGTATCTTAATATATAAACACAAATCCAACTTCACATATTAGTAATGTGGGACAAAACTCTCACTTTCACTTTTTCTCTTTATATCTCCTTAGCAATGAGCTTACTTTTAGCTTCAATTTCTATTCACACAGTCTCCATTTTGAGCATATGAATACATTAATTCATAGTTCTCATATCAAGAAACACATATCAGGGTCTTTCTTTCAAAACCGAGTTATGGGACCCACCCAAATTATCCTATCAAAATGGCTCATAATCACAATTTTTTCCAACAATCCCCCACATGAATAAAATTGGGTGAGAAAGTAAGACAAACAAATCCTTACTATGTGATAGAGTTTGTAATTGAAACCTGCACAGGATAGGTAGCTGTTACCCTTTGAACCTTCCCTTATGAAAGTATATTTAATTTACCCACTGTCCAGTTGACATGATGTCATTGAACTGTTCAGTTTTCTTGAGTAGATATGATACACTCCACACAGGAATCTTTCTTGACAAAATAAAGTTCGAATTGTTACGTTCATTTTGGCCCTGAATATCTACCTAGTTCTGCGAGAGTTTTTAGAGAATTGAATTTTAACACCTTCTCCTTTGACGTGGCTCACTTCACTCCCATATAGATGATACCTTACACAAATGTATCATTAAAAGCATAGCTTAACCTCACTTCCAATCTTCACTAGTATATCCCCCACAGTGATCTTTCCACGTCTTTACAATTAGATTGTCCTATTGAACATAGATCTTAGGATCTCCAATCAGCTAGGTTGGATTTTCCTTTGTATCAACTTATTATTCTCTTACGAGTTTAAGTCTCATTCCTCTTGATGATTTATCAACTAGCTTTCGATTTAACCCTTTGGTTAGCGGATCCGTAATGTTATCCTTTGATTTTACATAATCAACAACGATAACCCCTATTGAGAGCAGTTGCCTAATGGTATT
>CATIWF010064642.1:0-31348 GCA_949630135.1 Balakata baccata
GATAGGAATCTCATTATCATGATCCCATCATGATTTCCTTCATGCTATGTTTCATATCATGGACTTTCATTAATCAGTTTAAGATCTATATCATTTCATTTGCAAATGAATACCAAATTAATAAAAATGCCTCTTATTAATAAAATAAACATGTACAATAAATGCTAAAGGTGATTGCCTTAAGAGCACTTCTCTAACAAAATGTACATATGTTGATGTCATACCCTTCATAAGATTGTACACACAACCCAAGGTTGTATGCTAATCATTTTATAGTATCGGCTAATTCATATGGCACTTCTAACAGCTGACGCATCACATGTTCTTTAAACCATCCAATAAAAGAACGATTGTGTTCATTTGACAACCATATTTTACCTTTTGAAGGATTTGGATGCCTTAAAATGGTCATATGCTGTTCTAAGTATGGATGAACCTCAGTGAGGTGGTCCAACATAAGTAGTGTGCTTTATCGCACATTTGAGCACCAGTTAATACGACTTTAAATCTAATCTTTCCTTGACCTCTAAGCCTTCCCTCGTGATGAAACTTAGGAATTCCAATTGGTTCAACGCCTGCTAAGTAGTCAGTGCAAAATTCAATACCCTCTTCAACAGAGTAACCTTCAATTATACTGCCTTTAGGCCAATACTGGTTGCTAGTTAATACATTGACCTCTTAGAGGCTCTACTGTATACCAGTTATCCTTTTATCGCATTGACCTCTTAGAGGCTCCAATGTATACCAATTATCCATTTAAGCATTAACCTCTTGGAGGCTCTAGCTTATATTGGTTTCTTATTAAAGCATTAAACTCTTGAAGGCTTGAGCTTTAAGGCTAGGATAATAGGGATTTATGGCACCATGTAACCCTTAGTGGTGCACCATCTATCTGATTTTAGTCTTTAGGTAGAGATCGAACTTGAACTGCTTATTTGGTTTACTTAATCTTGCATTCATATAATCTCATCATCAATCATAATTATTACTTAATGTATCTAAGGTATACTAATGCTCATAATCATGTATATATACTATATTTTGGCATACATTACCATGTATAAGATGTGTGCGTGCAACATTTGGGTTTTTATTACATAAACACCTTGATATCTTATTGAATCAGGGTGTCATGGGAGTGATTCTATATGTCACGGTCATGACCTTAATTGTGACCCTCATTGTGAACCAATATGTCCCTATTTTGAGCATAAGTCATAGGCATGACTCTAGTTGTGAGACTAGGTTTTCACACTAAACTAAGTTTCAAACATCCCAATTTCATGCATTACACACACAAAACTGTAAGGCTAACCAAATGTAGCCACTTCTAAAAACATATATCATTTTATAGGGTATATACATGCTAATACAATCACATAACCAAATGAGCTCATTGATTCAATTCCATACACAATTAATCAATCCTATATTTTTGATATGACATTCACAAGTGAGGGACCTACCTCTTAATCCATCATTTCTAATTACTTTAAGTGTCATAGTTGAAGTTGTGCCTCTATAAGCTTATTAACTCTTAATATATGCATCCAACCTAATGTACACACCATAATTGGCTATTAGCCTTTCAATCGTGCATACATATTTCATTATCAATTTCATAATGGAAATCTCATACATTCATGAATTTATCATCATAATTTACCATATTAACATTTCAAATAACTGATATACCTCTATAGAGGCTCAATAACTTACAATTTTATCATAAATGGATTATTACACAAAAATTATGCTAACTAATTAACTATTTGACCTAATGAGTCTTATTTTCCTTTCATACTTTATGATTTCCATTTCTAAATTACTAATGGCCACATAGGTGAATTTAAGTTTCATAATTCATTTAATGCATTCTTGTTGCCTTATAAGTCTGACTATGGTGTTTGGTATACTTAGTTACATTTTTATCGATTAATTAAAATTTACATGTAATTCAAGTTCAAAGGGCATTACCCTGCCAATATCATACAATCATATTCTTACTATGGTCTTAGCGACCATGTATAGCTTACTATGCCTTACTACATGTTCAAGCCTTGATATCATTTCATTGTTCTCATTCAATGCCATTCATTGTTCACTAATATCATCTAGCATGCCATCAAGCTCATAAAATATCTAGCATATTACTAATTGCTTTTAATTTTGATCTATAATGCCCACACCATCATTTATTTATCTAGCTATGATGTTAACCACTATATGTTTTATCATTATAGGTTTTAAATGCATTTAGCATACCCAACCATCCTATATATAATCATACTTTATTTTATTTTTTTTCCTATAGGCATAGACAATCCATTACATATTCTCATTTGCATCCAAATTACCATGAATTTCTAGTTAACATGCCATTTAACACACATTCATGTCATTTTAACAAGTTAAATTGCAATTGTGTACTTGCCTCCTAAGGTGTCAACTCAAAATCCAAGATTTAAGCTTGCCTAGCCTTATTAGAGGGTGATTCCACCTTCCAAAGGCATCTCTTATACACAATCATAACCATGGGTCAACATTTCTAGCTATTCAAAGCTACATAAAGCTAGGTAGACATGAAACCCTAACTTTAAAGTCTTCAATCTAGGTTCTTTAAAAAGTGTTTAACATTATAATATAGCTCAAAGGGAGGTTTTGGCCCAAGCAAACCTAAGGATCCATCTCATACATACCCATTTATAAATACCCATTTTGTGTAACAATCTCAAAAATCCCAAAAATCAAAAAAAGGAGATGGAGAAACGTGTTTTCTTACCTCTTGAAGGCAGAAAATGTGACTGATCTTGTTGGAGAACTTGGGCTTCTTTGAGCTCTAAGCTTCTCTCCTTACTTCCTTCTCCTTCCTTGCTGAATCTCCTAAATTGTTACTCAAATCTTGACCTTTGCTGTTAGATCTTATTTTTTATGGCATAGAAACCTTTAAAATCATATGGGAGATAAAGTTTCAGAGATTTGGGGGAGTATCTAGAGTTTTATGGTGAAAAACCATGTGTGTGCATAAAAAATGACAAAGCTGTCCAATATATATTGCAGACCTTCATGGACGTACCTCGCCTGTCACGGCTGTGAAGGTGTTTTAACCCAGAATTCAAATTTCATGATGTTCACGGCCGTGACTCCCTTAGTTACGGGTGTTATGCCTTTAAAACATCACTTTTGAAGCCATATTAACTCCTTTCACAAGCCTAAAGCCAAACTTCAACTATAACTCATACATATACCTCATATAAGCCCCAAAATACTTTCGATGTGTTATTAAAATACCTTTGTTTCATCTTATAACTCACTTATATCATCTTAAATCATACTCACATACTCTTTATACGCCACATATACCTTATTACTATTAAGCCCTACTTGTAGGCATTACAATGGTAAACTTCCTGCATGAGTTCTTCAGTTACTCCCTAGAAAATTGTTGTTCTAGTTGCATCACAATCGGCTAAGGGGGTTTCATCTTCTACTAGCATGGTGATCCTAGATGTTGTCTCGATGGTCTCCTCACCTTCACCGATTGGAATTCCTACTTTAACCGTTTCAAAAAGCATCTTTGAGGTGGCAAGAGTAGCACCTAATCCTACTTTCCCTCTTACTGGGACTCTTCATTCTTGGAAGAAGATATTGCTTTTTGGAGTTACCAATCCTCCTACTAAGAAAGTTACTAGACCTCTCACTAAGTGGGGTGATTCATTCAGGATGGATGAAGACTTTGCTGAATTTCACTAGCTATGTTTATGCACTATAAGGGGAAAGATAGTGTGGCTTCTATTGAGAAGGCTGCTACCTGCTATGATTTGCTTAAGGCCTGCCAGCTGCCTACTAACTTAGAGGCTAGATAAAACTTGGTCAATCTCTATAAGATGAAAAGGGCCAACCTACTACTACCCCTAAAGGTAAACTATCCTTTTACACTTAGATCAGCCTTATTATGTTTTCTTTCTTCTCCTTTTATTGTTTTGTCTACTATTAGTGGCATTTTGTTGAATTAGATTGCCCAATTGGGGTTTGCTAATTATGAGCACTTCAACACTTTGGGGAAGGAGTAGGAGACCCTACTTAAAAAAAAGTGTCTGTTGAGAAGCTGTTGCTGAAAGAGACCTAGCGGAAGAAAGAGGTTGAGTGGCAGTCATAATTTGCCTAGGAGTTGGCCACAAAAGAGCAATAGGTGGTGGCTGAGAAAGATTCTATCATAGCAGGTTAGCAAGATCACGCTGTTTTGGCTGAGAGCAAAGTTGCCTCCATGGAGCTTTGCTTATGAAAGATAAAGGCACAAAAGGCAAAGTTAAAAGCTTTTTTTACTGCATGCCATATTAAGGCTAAGGTGGAGATCTCTCAATTGTAGTAGGAGGGGATCTCCTATCTTGAGCAGATCCTCGGGATGCAGGAGGAGCAGCACTGAAATTTTATTGTGCTTGTAAAAGAATGATTTCCTAAAAATGACTTCAGCTTCCTTGATGAAAAGGACTCCTCTCCTATTGAAGGTGATGTAGATGATAATACCAGTATGCTTTTGTCTATAATATATGTTGCCTAAATAATCACCAAGAGGGGGGTATGAATTGGTGGAAAAATAAAAATTCATGTACACACAAGGAAGCTAAAAGATAGAAGAGATGGAGACAATAATTTTATAGAGGTTCAGGTGTTAACTAACCCTACTCTTCTCCCCAATCGCAATTGAATATTCACTAATCTTACCACTTAGATTACAAATGGAGTTTTAGTTAGCTCACTCCTAACTAGGTGTTTTACCAAGGCTAACACTCAATCCAAAATTCCCTTGTATTTTAATGGCTCACACAATAACCAATTCCTTGTAATATGACTCATATTGCCCAATTACAAGATAACCCAAGTGTTTTAAGACTAACACTTGAACCCTTACAAAACAATTAATTGAAGAAAGATTGAATGTCTTAAATGGCCTTTTGGTAGGGTATTTATACCGATTACCCACCAATTAGCCATTGCAAATTGGTGTCATAACTCTTTCTAATGTTCTCTTACATGTGCATTAAATGTTATCTGCATATAGGGATTCCTGGTCGGGAACATGGGTTTCCCAGTCAGAAAATGACTTATTTTGACACGTGGCATCTTTTGGTTAGTTGAACACTCTAACGATTAGTTCCTATATGATTTTCCTGGTTGGGACTTCTTGTGTCCCTATCGGGACTTGTATGATGATGCCATACTTAGGTCTTCGGTCTTCTAGCTTCGAATGATTCCCAGTTGAGACAAACTTTCCGGGTCGGGACATAAGTCAGTTTGACTTGGTCATTTTGACTTCAAGATGATGTGACATACTTTGGTGGAGTCTTCTTTTCAACGGTCATATCCTTTTGAATTTTTCGATCGGACTATCACATGTCCTGGTCTGGAAATGGTCTTTTCCAGTTGGGACATGGCTTGTCCTGGTCTATTTCTACTTCTGAAACTTTGGAAGATTAGAAGGCAAAATTTTCCAGTCTAGACATGGATTTCCCAATCTGTAATCATGTCCCGGCCGGGAATTTCACGTCTCTATAAAATACTTAACTTGTTTAATGAGAAACTCAACCAAATGTGCTGAAACTTTGAATACTATCAAAACAACACTAAATGAAGAAGTTAGTGACATTTAATTTGATTGTCAAGATCAAAATGGAGAGCAATCACCCTAAGATTAACAACATGTGTAAATGTGTTGTATCTAAATTATCCCTAGTGTTAGAGCTAGTAGATAGTAGATGTACCAGTTGATGAAGGAGAAGCCAAAGCCCATGCAGAGGACACAATATATACCCGGATGCAAGTCAAAGACATGCATAACATACATTTTTATTCATTCATATAAAGGGGATGTAATTAGTCATGTCCACTATTCTAACATGATGTAATAAGTTGTAATGTTGGCTCAACTAAAATTAATTAAGATGCATATATTAAAGGCTTGTTATGCCCGAGCTAGTATATGAATTGATGATAAATAGGTAAACAAGAGCTAGTAATATCTAAAAAATGAGATATCGATAAATCCGTATATGTGTGTTTAACCATATTTAAGTGCAACAGGATATTGATGAGCTAAATAGAAAAAGTTTTAAATTTGGACATGTTTTAGCCACCTAGATTTGCAGCACTCCATATGTATACCAGGATATATTCTTGCTATAAGAGAAGGTACTATCTTTATTGGTATCAAAGCTTAGGTTTAGGTGTTTCTAGACCCAAGTGGTAAAAATGATATATCATGAATGCATACATGTGTCTCATACAACTCTGGCATGGGCGACTACTACATCAATTGGTAAAAAGAGAAAGGTATGCGGTAATATAATGATATTGCAACACCCCCTTACCCCACTCTAACACCCCCTTACTCCACTCTAGAATAGCAAAGTAAGTAAACATTACCCCTTTAGTCGTTTCGAATAACCCATTACAAAAGTTACATAAATTTTTTTTCTAATAGTAATATCCTTGCTCTTTACATTCTCGTATTATTTTTTTAATTATATTTAAATTTTACATGTGTCCAAAAAAATATTTTACATACACCAAAATCCATATCTTGTATTTTATAATAAAACATGTATTTACGATAATATTGTACTCAAAATATTAGTATTACACACCCTAATATATACTATACAAAAACAAACTTTGATAATTTATTACAAGGTTTTATCAAAATATACAAAAAAAAAAAAAATTAACTTTATGGTTTAAAATGTTTCTTGACTAGATTCTCTTCTTCTCATGACAATAATCTAACATCTTAATACTTCAAGACTTGCGTGAGGGAAAATCACCATCACTGATCTACTAACTTAATGGTGTTTCATAAGATAAAAATCTTACATATATGTACATTTAAATATTTTTATACATGCCACACTTTTATATTACATACATCATATGTTAAATTGCATATATTATCACATTATATGTATGCATATATATTATGTGTAAATAATTGTTTCATGCAATTACGAACATTAAATATTCATTTAAATCCATATGTTCATCCATGAGTCATTCTTCACACGTAGGGCAAATTTACCGTCTTTAACTTACATATTCATTGCTCAAAACTTATAGGTTCATCATGTATGCAAAAATCTTACTGTAATTAACTTTATTCATAATACATATATATATATATATATTTACTATAATATTTTTGGGGAAAGTCCAAAAAACAAGCATATGGTTTTTGACTTTTACAACTTTAAGTACATGGTGTTATTTTTTTTTTTTGTGCAAAATGAGTATTGTGGTTTATATTACTAGTAACTTTAAGTACTACCCATAACGATGTTAAAAAATCCAGGGAGAAAGTTCAAAAAATAGACATATGGTTTTTGAATTTTGCAACTTTAAGTATGTAATATTTTTTTTGTGCAAAATGGGTACTGTGGTGTCATTAGCAATTTTAAGTATATTCCTCTAACACTTAGAAGGAGAAGAGGAAAATCTTCAAAACAACTTGGGATGACCCTAGTAATTCAAGTGATGAAGAATTAGGCGATGACATGATGCATGTTATTGAAAAGTCTATGTATAAGTGTGAAAAATATTATTGTAGAATTAGTTCACTTAAAGAAGTGGTTAAAAATCCAGAATGAGAACTTGAGAAATCAAGAACTTCTAATGAAAAGTTAACTAAATCTTTAGATGAATACAATTCTACTGAGAATAAGGTTTTAAATTATCATACCAAACTTGTTGAGAAAAATGCATTATTAGAAAATAAAATTAGTATTTTCAAGAATTTCATTTCTAGATAGAAGGAAATCCTTAATAAGATGATTGATATTAATTCCATTTCTTCTCATAAAAATATGGAATTGACAACTTCATCACCTAATTCTGCATCATTTGAATTACTAGAATCATCCCAAATTGCTTTGAAGACTTTCCTTTTCTCCTTCTTGTCATTTTTAGTGTTAGAGAAATATACTAAAAATTGTTAATGGCACAAACCATAGTACCCATTTTGGACAAAAAATTACCACATACTTAAAGTTGTAAAAATCGGAAACGACATGCCTGTTTTTTGAACTTTCTCCCTAGATTTCTTAACGCCATTAAGGATAGTACTTAAAATTGGTAACGGCATAAACTACAATACCAATTTTGCACAAAAACATACCATGTATTTAAAGTTGCAAAGGTCAGAAACCACATAGCTGTTTTTTGAACTTTTCCCTATTTTTTTTATACAGCTCGTAACACCAAAGTCTGAACTAATTAATAGGAATACGAAGTTGCCATTACCGACCTAATTAAATAATAGTGCCGTCACCAACATTTTAATAATAATAGTGTCATCACTGATATTTTATAATATTGTGCTGCACAGTCATTTTAATTTTCCCTTGATTGACATGCCAAACTATTTACTATTCCAGTTCTAGATTAGGCGCATTAGTGCTTTGACATTGTTATTATCATTACCATTATTGTTGCGATAATAATTCCTTTAAACACTTCTCACAAATATATTCATACAATAATTATAAAATTACCAATATCACATATTAATATATTATATGTTCATATGTACCAATAAGATTAAAATTTCCAACATCTATCACACATACACATCATGCCGCATGAAAAAGACCAAAATGGAAATTTTATTCTTATGGCAGATTCCGGCCCTAGGCTTGATGCTTAATTTTGGCCAATTTCTGATTTGATTTAGATCTTATGGTCTTCTATGAACTTTTATCCTATTATCTTAGCTTGACTTTTCAAAAAGAATCACTAGAATCCGACTGTTCTAACAAAGGTGTGGCCAAATTATCGAGTGATGTTCATTCAAAATTTGCCCTGTATTTTAATTGGTATTACCAGGTCCACGATTTTGTATTTAATATTTGACCTAGTTGCAATCCAAATTGTAACTTATATTCTTCATAACATTTTTAGTAATATGTGTTAACTTTCATTTCCAATTGGCTTCAAGCCAATCTAGTTACTACAACATAAGTTATGATTAAATTTGTCAAGGCTATTCCAGTGCATATGTAATAGGGTACCAATTGGATTCAATACAAATTAATTAATTCAATAACCCTATATAACCATTCTTATGCCAAAAATTTAAAGATCATAAACACTTTCATAAACTTTAACATTTCACACCATTTTACCACCAAATTTTAAAGGCAACAATTTAACATACAACATTGCAAATCACATTCATCAACAAACATTTAACACAATTTTATAGTCATTATGAGATGCAAGATTTTTATCAAAGAAGCACATACCTAATTCGTCCCAAATCTTCTGTTTTTCTTCTCCTTTCTAAACTTATTAGGTGGCCTTTTCCTTCCCTTTGCCCGCTTATTGATGGGCACTCCTTTGCCCACTTGAAACAAGATTTCATTCAATACTACACATATAACTAATGCTTACTAATGAACAATATATAGTGTTCTTAATGCTTTCCTACCTCTTTCTATATCTTTATTTCCTCCTCTCTTTATCTTATTTATGTTCATAATAATCAATAGTCATTCACTCCATTCATCACAAACAAATCAGCTCCACTTATTCCATGTTCTTTTCCTTAACATTCATCACCTTTAAGTTACATAATCACCATTAATCACTACTAAACATCCTTCTCTCTAATTCCTCTTCATTAGGTAGCCCCAAGCACATCTTCATAAGTCTTATTTCTTTAGTTTTCAAGTCACTAAATCATTATTAACAACAACCTAAAGTTCAATTCCATCATTCCTCCATCAATCCAACACATCACAACACAAGTTCACATAACATCCAAGAAACCCTAATTTATCAATTCTAAACATAACCATCATCCACATGGGTCTCACATAGATGGAAAAAGATTGAATTTAAGAAAAAGAAACTCACCTTGATAATTCCCCAAGTTGATCGAAATTCCTCTTCCTTTTCTTCCTCTCTCTTCTTTCTTTCTTGCTCTATTGCTAACAATCTCTTTGATTATTTGGTTTTTCTCACTCTCAATTCTTCTTATCCACTCTTTTAGAAGCTTGATGGGATAAAAAAAATGGGGTTTGAGCTAGGGTAGGTGGAGTGGTCAGTCAAGGGAGAATAAGATGATGAAGATGAAGATTTTTGGTGGATAAGTCTTCAAGTTTGTCTTTTATACTTAGGTTTTAATGTGTGGGTCTAACTAATTAACTTAATCCTTCTTCCTATTGGTTCATTTTTTTAATTAATCTTGATTAATTCTTAATTATAAGAAATTCCATGTTCATCATGAAATTTTATAATTCTTACACATCTTTCCCCAACAAATTTGATAATACCGATTTTGTCCATAGATAAATTTTAAATTCTTCCCAATTCTTGCACCAATCTTTTAATTCCATAATAATATCCCTTATAATTTGTGATTTTTCCATGGGTCTGAATTTGGACTCCGATCGGACCAATGCGCTCAATTAAGGCCGCGTGCGATCAAGGCCTAAATTGCCAACTCTCTCTCTCCTAAGAGAATTTCGTCCTCGAAATTTACCTGATTTACTAGAGTTGAATAGTTGAGGATACTGAGCCTTCATCAATTCCTCGCTTTCCCAAGTGGCTTCTTCCATTCTGTGATTGCGCCAAAGAATCTTAACCAAAGGCACCTTTTTGTTCCGTAGTTCTTTGACTTCCCTGGCTAAAATTGCGACAGTCTCTTCTTCATAGTTCAAATCTTGTTGAACCTCTATGGATTCCATATGTATTACATGTGTCGAGTCTGACCTGTATCTTTTCAATATTGATACATGAAATACATTATGAATCTTATCAAATTGCAAATTCTACCTCTCGATCTAGTGGTAAACCTAGCAAATTATTAGGAAATATATCTGGAAATTCACACATTGTAGGAATGTCCTTGAGTTTTGGCTCTCCTTCCTGGTATCTATCACATAAGCCAAATATGCCTCACACCCTTTGCTGATGAATTTTTGGGCTTTTAATACAGAAATGATAGTCAAACATGTTTGAGTTTTATCCTATATGATAATGTCATCCTGCTCGGGAATTTTGAGTAATACTTTTCTGGATCAACAGTCAACTATAGCTCCTTATTTTACCAACTAATCCTTACCCAGAATAACATCAAATTCATGGAAACGTAATTCTATTAAATTTGCTATGAATTCTCTACCATGTATTATTATAGGACTTTGTCTATATATTTGGTTCACTTTCACACTATGTCCCAATGGATTGATCACAACTATCTCACACTCTAAGGGCTCTTTATCAAAGCAAGGTTTAAAAGGTTCTCGCCTAGTTGAGTATGGAAGATAAAGCCATGTTTCATGCATATGCAATTTAACATCCCCTTACCCCACTTTATAACAGCAAGGTAAGTGGGTATTACCCATTTAGCCATCATGAATAACCCACTAGAAAAGTAACTTAAATTTCTTTTCTAATATTAATATCCTTGCTTTTTACATTCTCGTATTATTTTTTTATTATATTTAAATTTTACATGTGTTCAAATAAATATTTTACCAAAATCCATATCTTGTATTTTGTAATAAAACATATATTTACGATAATATTGTACTCAAAATATCAGTACTATAGACCCCAATATGTACTATATGAAAACAAATTTTGATAATATATTAAAAGGTTTTATCAAAATATACAAAAAAAAAAAATAACTTGATGGTTCAAGCTACTTCATGACTAGATTCTCTTCTTCTCCTAACAATAACCTAACTTTTTAATACTTCAAAACCTGCGCGAGGGAAAATTACCTGCGCTAAGCTACTAACTTAGTAGTACTTCATAGGATAAAAATCTTACATACATGTACATTTAAATATTTTTATACATGCCACACTTTTATATTACATACAACACATGTTAAATTGTATATATTATCACATTATACGTATACATATATATTATGTGTAAATAATTGTTTCATGCTATCATGAACATCAAATATTCATTTAAATCCATATGTTCAACCATGAGTCATTCCTCACACATAGGGCAGATTCATCGTCTTTAACTTACAGATTCATCACTCGAAACTTATAGGTTCATCATATATGCAAAATCTTATTGTAATACATATATATATATATATATGCCACATTTATTGTGCTTAATACATCACAACAGAATTTCTACATACTAAATTAAATTTACATGCCATGTACAAATCATTAAATTCATAATCTATGTGCATACAATAATCGTGCCATTATTTAATTCACCTATAACATTATTTTTACTATATATATATATATATATATATATATATATATATACCAAAGTCCAAACTAATTAATAGAAATACAGGGTTGTCATTACTGGCCTGATTAAATAATAGTGTCATCACATGCATTTTAATAATATTGTGCCGTGCATGAATTTTAATAATCTTATGCCTCACGTGCATTTTAATTTTATCCTAATTGGTATGCCAAATTATCAACTATTCTAGTTCTAAACTAGGTGCATTAGGGCTTTGACATTGTTGTTATCATTACCATTATTGTTGCAATAATAATTCCCTTAAACACTTCTCATAAATATATTCATACATTAATTATAAAATTACCAATACCACATATTAATATATGATATGTCCACATATACCTATAAGATTAAAATTTCTAACATCTATCACACATACATATCATGTTATATGAAAAATTCCAAAATGCAAATTTCATTTTTATGACAAATTCCCGCCCTGGGCTTGATCCTTGTTTTTGGCCCATTTCTGATTGGATTCAAATATTGTTGTCTTTATAAACTTTTAGCTTATTATCTTAGCTTGAATTTGTAAGATAAATCACTACAATCTGAATTTTTTTTGTCAAAAGTTATGATCAATTACCAAGTGATGTTCATTAAAAATTTGCCCCATATTTTAATTAGTACTACTAGATCCATGATTTTATATTTAATATTTGATCTAATTGCAATCCAAATTACAAACTTATATTCTTCATAACATTTTTAACTATGTGTTAACTTTTATTTCCAATTAGTTTCATGTCAATCCAATTACTACAACATAAGTTATAATTAAATTCGTCAAGGCTATTCCAGTGCATATGTAAAGGGAACCTATTGGATTCAATAAAAATTAATTAATTCAATAATCCTATGTAATCATGCTTATGCAAAAAATTTCCAGACCATAAAAACTTTCATAAACCTTAATATTTCACACTATTTTACTACAAAATTTTAATGGCAACAATTTAACATACAATATTGCAAATCACATGCATCAACAAACATTTCACACAATTTTATACTCATTATGGCATGCAAGATTTTTATCAAAGAAGCAAATACCTAATTAGCCTCAAATCTTCTTTTTTTCCTCTCCTTTTTTCACTTATTAGGTGACCTTTTCCTTCCCTTTGTCCACCTCTTGATGGGCACTCTTTTGCCTACTTATTTGGCCTGAACATAACAAACAAGATTTCATTCAATGTTGCACATATAACCAATGCTTATGCATGAACAATATCTAGTGTTCTTAATGCTTTCCTACCTCTTTCTATATCTTTATTCCCTCCTCTCTTTACCTTGATTATGTTCATAATAATCAATAGTCATTCACTCCATTCATCACAAACAAAATAGCTCCACTTATTCCATGTTCTTTTCCTTAACATTCATCACCTTCAAGTTACATAATTACCATTAATCACTACTGAACATCCTCCTCTTTAATTCCCCTACATTAGACAACCCCAAACACATCGTCATAAATCTTATTTTTTTAGTTTTCAAGTCACAAAATCATCATTTACAACAACCTAAAGTTTAATTCCATCATTCCCCCATTAATCCAACACATCACAACACAAGTTCACATAACATCCAACAAACCCTAATATATCAATTCTAAACACAACCATTATCCACATGGTTCTCAAATATATGGAAAAAGGTTGAATTTAAGAAAAAAAAACTCACCTTGATGATTCCCCAAGTTGGTTAATATTCCTCCTCTTTTTCTTCCTTTTTCTTATTTCTTTCTTGCTCTCTTGCTCACTTATGGTTAAATCTCTTTGATTATTTGATTTTTCTCACTCTCAATTCCTCTTTTACACTCTTTTGGAAGCTTGATGGGATAACAAATGGAGGTTTGAGCTAGGGAAGGTGGAGTGGTCGGCCAAAGGAGAATAAGATGATGAAGAAGAAGACTTTTGGTGGACAAGTCTTCGAGTTTGTCATTTATATTTAGGCTTAATATGTGGGTCCCACTAATTAACTTAATCCTTCTTCCTATTGGTTCATTTGTTTAATTAATCTTGATTAATTCTTAATTATAAGAAAATCCATGTCCACCACAAAAATTTCTAATTCTTACACATTTTTCCCCAACAAATTTGATAATACCTATTTAATGCAGAATTCGACATTATCGCATAAATAATTGAATATAACCCACCTTTGATTTACTCTTAAAGCTTAAATTGGTTGCTCTTCGTTAACCTTAACTTTATGCCACAGAGAATCTTTGATAGAAAAGTGTTTAGTAATTTTACAATCCTAATTGATTGAAGACAGAACCAATTTATATAGAACTCCAAAATTGGTATATCCATTAAATATCAAAATCAATGGCTTAGATTAATTTCATTATTAAATAGGAATCTTAACTAAATAGGAAATTAATTTAAAATGGAATTGTGGCCTAAACTTTTGGACCACATTTTAACCATATCATACAGCATATTATTGTTCTCTATTTCTTTCGCAAAAAGATGTTCCTCCTAATGATGGCAAGGGAAGAGGGGAGAGGGAAACTTTATTCTCCACTTACATGTTACCGTTGCTATTGCCTAAATAATTAGTTCCAAGATTTTAAATCCATATAAAATTGCGAAGAAAGCATATCAAATTATGGAAACATATTAAGGCAATTTATTACAAACATACATGATTGGTAAGGGGAAAGGCTATACATGCACTAATGCAAGCATAATTTTATAGCCAACTACTAGAAACTAGAAACTGATATAATTTCTTTAATTGCCTCTGAGTGCAATGTAATCCTAACAGCACATAAAGAAGGAATAGAAAAGTTATAGTTACTTGAGCACTCAAGCAAAATTACATCTTTAAGTATTAATTATCCTATTTTCATTGTAAAACAATTATCAACTCTTCCAAGGTCTAAGTGGATACTCTCCGGTTAATTTAGTTCTTGATGACAAAGCATAGATATGGATCCAAACAAGATATCCACGCCTATCATTGAAGAAAATCAACAAATTGATCCACCATATTCAATAAGGATATTAAATGATATGCTGAGCTTACTTATTTATGCCTACATTGGTCAGACAAGAAGAGCATTAAAAATTCAATTGTCACCTTTGTTTATGCTTTTCCTTTTTTATGAATTGCAGCTCCATTAGTTAAGTGTCTGTAATTCTTAACTTTTGTAATCATTAATGAAAGAACTAATTTTTCTTCGAGTTATCAGTTCCTAATGAAAGATTCAAGCTCATTAACATTATAGTTAGCCTTTAATTCATTCTACAATTTCTTGGTCTGACTTCAGGTTAAAAATATAAATGGTACCAAAATTTGACACTTTCTGACAATTGGATAACAATATTTAATTGCAACAAATTGGAACCAAAACTTTTGGAAATATTAAAATCTAGTACCTAAATTCACTTTTTGGCACTAGAATGTATATGTGGCATGCCACGCAACAGCAGCTTCCACCTTAGCATTTCTCCAGCCAATGAACACCTTTGAAACGATGTTGTTTGAGTAAGGAGAAAAAAAATCCATAACAACCTTCAAATCTATAAGTTGTCTTCCACCTTCAACATTCATCACCCATATTAGACTTCAAATTTTAGGATGAAGAGAAATTATTTAATTATTTGTTAAAATAACAAATGTTAGCTTATAGTCAAACTTTTGTTGTCAATAATAAGTGTTTGGAATATTGTATTACAACACAGTGAAAAATAGAAAATAGAAAATTGGTTAGCACAAGAAATGAACATATCCACCCCCCTCCACCCCCCCCCCCCCCTCCAATTATTTCTTTATTACATGTAGCTTTAAGGCCACCTTGCAACTCCATTGAATTTGGCAGGTTTTGTAATGAATTTTCTCTTAACTATTTTTAGCCCTCAAATAAATGTAGTTCATATCATCTAACGGGTAGCAAAATTTAATGATGATAGTACTTACATCAATTGAACTATGATGAAGTCATAGCCACCTTCTTCTATATTACCCTCTTTCTACAGGTCTTTGGAGCTAATGCTTCTCCATCAACAGAATTAACATTTCCTTATTTAATGCCATGAAGGGAGGAGAAATGAATGTCAAAGATGGAAGAAGATTTAGAGATTTGAAGGCAGAGTGTATTTTTTTTTCCTCCTTACATAAACGACATCATTTCAAGGTGTTTATTTGTTAGCAAACGCCTCTAAAACATTAAATCTTGAGTAAAAAACAAGATTTTACTATGTTATAGAGAGAGGAGAGAGAGAAGCAAGGAGGAGGCATTCTTTTTAGAGAAAAAGTTTTGGTGGAAGAAGGAGCTTGAATCCCTAACCCAAGCTTAGTTTTTTTGTGTCTAGTAAGGAAATCGTGATTTCCCTTCTCTTTTCCATCTTTTATGCTTTTTCCTGCCCTTTTCATTTTGGCTAGAGACCTATTTTCAAATGCATTGACTTGAATTTCAAGCTTCAGTTTTTAATGGCTAAAACTACATTTTGAAGCTTTATAACAAGTTAAAACATGACCTTGATGAGGTTTAGTTAATAAAAGAGTTAACTTGAAGGTTTGAAGTTAGGGTTTGGGTTATAATAGCTTTTATGTTTATGTTTATGATATAAAAGTTTTTAGAGAGGTGTTTTTATTGTGTTAGGAATTGGTAGATAGGGTAGAGAAAAGCCCTCAAGAGAAGTGACATGCTTGAGAAGCTTAGTTGGCTAAACTAATTAGAGGTATGTATATATATGCATTTGAATCGCAAATTTATGCATTGGCATGTTTATGGGTGATAATAAATATTAATGACATGTTTGTTGGCATAAATGCACTTAAGATATTATAAATGCTTTGTGGTTGCAAGAATTAAATTGTTTGGCATGTTAAATGTTGTTGAGTGTTAATAGGAATATTGGGCAGTATTAGAGCTTTTTCATGTGGATTGGTTTTGCTCTATTTTGATATTATTTTATGCTATAAAATCCAGATTTATACCGGTGACGAGAGTTTCACTATCATTAATCCCAACCTAGAAAATTGTTCAAGTAGAATATAAGCATTCACGACTTATTTCACCATTTGGTTCACCATTTGATTCATGCACGTGAAAGATGTGCACCTTTGAACCAATAGCTTTCATAAGCACAATCACCACTTGATTCATGAGTAAGTCACTTGTGAATGAAACCTTTATGGTTGTAAATGTGTATTCATGCCTATGTAGCAGGCTAACAACAAAATATGCATACTTTTGTGTGATGTTATATGATGAAGATGTCTTAAGCACTTGCTGTGATATTGGTATGTTATGAACACTTATGCACGGATGATGCATGAGAACTTATGTACATAAAAGTATGATAATACATAAGTGTGCGATCATGATTAAGTTGAAAGGAGATATAATTAATTAATGTCCATTTCTTTAATTGCGGACTAGAAATATGATAGATGGCATATGTCATTGAGGGGATTTATAGTGTCATAGGATATTATGACACATGGATATCATACTCTAAGGACAAGGTGGCTTAAGCTTTAGTAAGTGTGCCTTTGATCCTATATGCATTCAATTATAGATTTATACTCAATTAAGCTAGCTTCATCTTGGGTGAGAGCGCTCTTGACTTGAGGAACTCAGACAAACATATATACAGACAATTATTGAGCATGGTGGCTTAAGCTCGAATGAGAGTACTCATGTTTCAAAATCCATATCCGAATAGTTTGGGTTTAGAGTTTTGGGCTAAACAATAAGGATATGGAAAACTAATTATAGGGAATTATTTGAAAAAAGAATGTGACTTGGTATTATGTTGATATGTATATAAATATGGAAATGGATGTGGAAACATGTTTATATCATTATAATATAATTTACAAGTATGTATGCTGATATGGTTAAAAAGAAATCAAACATTATGAAAGTATATCGCTATGCATGAACATATAATGGTATGAATATTAATGTTATGTATTATCATAATGTTAATGTCCATAATGTTATGATATGGCATTTCATAGATGTATGTTAGAATTAACTATGAAGCATTAGGTTGCTTAGCATATGTGTGTTTTCCTGCATGCATGTTTGAAGCTTTATAGATAAAGTTGACTTGAAGAAAAGAAAGCTCATATAGAGATCAAGAGTGCAAACCTACATTTGGGTTGGTGATACATGGCATTCTTTTGTTTTTTATATATGTCATATACAAGTCTTTACTATTAAGGACATGTAAATTGACATTGAATTGGATATTTTTGTAAACATTAAGCTAGTATAAGCCCAAACCTATATTTTGTTATATGGACATGGATTATTAATCTAGTATATTGTATATGGATATGAATGGCTGATACACGATAATCATGATATAAGCCATATAAGATTAAGATAAGACACAGTAACTATAAACATGGAAAATGTTTTTGTTTAACTGGATTTTAAGTATTAGGTGATGAGTTTAACATTTATATACTTGTAGAGTATGTTTTATTAATTAATTGTAGAATTTTAATTTTAATTATGGGTATTTAATGTGTTATTTGTTTTATTTTAGGTCACTTGTAATTTTTGGGCATAATATGGAGATTTTGTCATGTCCATCAATCTAGATACTCATTTATGTGCAAGTTTTGAAATTTATTGGAAAAGTGAACTAAATTGTAAAAATATAAGTCGCTCTGGTATGAGAATTGTTAAACCATAGACACCGATACGAAAAATAGATTATTAGTGCATTTAATTGTAGAAAATTATTAGTGGATGGGTTGAAAATTTAAGAAATTAAAACTTAAGTATTGATCAAATTGAAGAAGGAAAAGATTGAATATTAAATAGAAATTATATGAAGATTAAGTTAAAGAATGAATAATTCGGCCACACTTGGCCTCCATTCATACTAATTGTATTCAAGGTGGCACACATGGTTTAATATTTAAATTTCTTTTTCTTTATGAATTATTCTACTTTTATAACTCAATTTTTTGTTGCTTATCTATTCCTTAAAACTATTCATGGCTCATTTTATCTTCTTCCTATTTTCTTTTCTTCAAATTGTTTAAACCAATACCACTTCTTCTTCTTCTATGTTCTTTCCTCATTCTCTTATGAGTTTTCATTCATTAAACACCAAGTTAGCTAAGGGGAGTGAAAGTCTAAATAAGAGTGGTATAAATTCCTTGTAAGCAATTGAAAGACTGAGAACTTTATGGACATGGAGCATAATCAAGACTAATTCTCCAATTTAGAGGTATCACACTTATCTCAAGATCTCTATCTCCATAAACCAAGAAAACATTCTTAGTCCTTCTCAAGTACTTAAGAATATTCTTGATAGCCACCCGATAACCCTCAACGGGGTCCGACTGGTATCTACTCGTGAGACTCAGAGCATATGACACATCAGGTCTAGTACATATCATAGCATACATGATTGATCCTATAGCCGAAGCATATGAGATCAAACTCATACGAGTCCTTTCGTCTTATGTTTTTAGACACATAGACTTTGAAAGAGTAATTTCATGTGTCATGGGAATGAACCCTTTCTTGGACTGTTACATGCTAAATCTCTTTAGCATCTTGTCTATGTATATAGATTGAGAAAGACCAAGAAACCTCTTAGATCTATCTCTATAGATCTTTATCTCCAAGATATAGGTTGCATCTCAAAGGTCTTTCATGGAGAAATTATTGGAAAGCCAAATTTTAATAGTTTGAAGGACCGAGATATCATTACCTATAATTAATATGTCATACATATATAATATAAGAAAAATGATTGCACTCCTACTAACCTTCTTATATACACAAGGTTCATCTGGATTTTGTGAGAAACTAAACTCTTTGATTGTCTCATCAAATCGGATATTCTAACTCCAGGATGCTTGTTTCAATCCATAAATAGATCTTTAGAGCTTGCACACCTTTTGGCCATCTTTAGATATGAATCCTTTTAGTTGTGTCATGTACACATCATTAGTAAGATTTACATTAAGGAAAGCTGTATTCACATCCATTTGCTATATCTCATAATCATAATGAGCAGCAATAGCTAGGAGTATCCTAATGGCTTTAAGCATAGCTATTGGACTAAAAGTCTTATCATAGTCAATTCCTTGCCTTTGACGATAACCCTTAGCAACCAGTCTAGCTTTATGAGTAACCACATTACCGTCCATATCAGTCTTCTTGATGAAGACCCATTTGCACCCTATAGGCTTTATTCTCTCAGGTGGGTCAACCAAGGTTCATACCTGGTTTTCATATATGGAATCCATTTTATGATTGCATGGTCTTTAGCCATTTATCAGATTTTGAACTCTTCATAACTATTTCGTAGCTCATAGCCTCATCATCCTTAATGAGCAAGATATCGTTATGATTGCTGATGAGAAATCTATATTTCTCAGGAGCATAACGTATCCTATTAGATCTACAAAGATCTTGTGTATCAATAGGTGTAGTTATTATTTCATCTCTATGAATAACAAGCTCGAGCTTGGGTAATTGATATGCGTCTGTTAGAGTATTTTGAACTTCTTCAAGTTCAATCTTGCTCCCACTATCTCCTTTAAGAAGGAATTCCTTCTCCAAGAAGGTAGCATGCTTTGAAATGAACACCTTTTGTTCCAAAGGATTGCATAATTGATATCCAATTGTTTCTTTAGGATATCCTACAAACAGACATCGGTCAAATTTAGCCCTAAGCTTATTTGACATTGTCCGCTTCACATAAGCTAGACAACCCCATACTTTCAAATGAGAAATAATAGGCTTCTTCTTATTCCACATCTCATGTAGTGTAAGATCAACTAATTTAGAAGGGACATTGTTTAAAATATAAATAGTAGTCTCTAGTGCATATGCCCAAAAGGACTTAGGGAGTTTTGTATATCCCATCATAGACCTTAACATGTCCAACAAGGTTCGGTTTCTCCTTTCAGCCATACCATTATGTTGTGGCATGAAAGAGGGAGTCCATTGGAATAAAATCCCATTATCCCTAGGATAAACCTGAAACTCTTGGCTCAAGTATTCACCACCTCAATCAGATATAAGTGTTTTAATACTTTGGCCAAGTTGTTTCTCTACTTCATGTCTAAATTCTTTGAACTTTTCAAATGCATCAGACTTGTATCTCATAAGATTCACGTACCCAAATCGTGAATAGTCATTAATGAAGGTAATGAAGTAGGAATAACCACTTTTGGCATGTATAGACATTAGGCCACATACATCTGAATGTATTAGGTCCAATAACTCAGTGGCACATTCACCCTTTCCCTTAAAAGGTGATTTTGTCATCTTGCCTAATAAACAAGATTCGCAAGTGTCATATGATTCATAATCAAATGACCCCAAACAACCATCTTTATGTAGTTTAGTTATGCGCCTCTCATTTATATGGTCAAGACGATAATTCCACAAATGTGATGGTTTGGGTTTATCCATTTTTATTCTTTTATTACTGTCATCGATATTGTAAATAGAACTAGACATGTTAAAAATGTAAATTTCATTGCACAATATTCCAGTACTATAAAGAACACCATTTAACATTATTTTACAACTATTGCCATTAATTGTTAAATTAAATCCACTTCTATTCAAACTAGAAACATAATTTATATTCTTTGTCAATGCTGGAACATAAAAGTAATTATCTCATTCTATTAGAAGCCCATATAGAAGGGTCAAAACATACGTTCCTACGGCTAAGACAATAACTCTTTCTCCATTTCCCATATGAAGGTCTGACTTTACTCTCTTGAGCTATCTACTATTCCTTAGACCCTACATATCAGTGCATATGCATGAGCCACATCCGGTATCCAATACCCAAATGTTATTATTAGAAACAATATGAATATCAATAACAAAATACTTGAAGTAGACAGGGCATCAGATGCCTTCATCTTTAAGGACTTTAGATAGGCCTTAACGTTCCTTTCCAATGGTCATCCTTGCCACAATGGAAGTAAGTCCCTTTCAAGGCAGTCTCTTTTGCCTTCTTTAGCCTCGCCTCCTTTAGCTTTTGTGGACTTCTTCTTCTTATTCTTTTTCTTCGAACTAGAAGAATCCATTAGTATCACAGCCTTACCTTCCTTTTTAACAGAAGGCTCAGCTATCTTGAGCATATTGATAAGCTTGAGTATAATGGATGTAATCTTATTTATTCTATAGTTAAGCACAAAGTGTGCATAACTATCGGGAAAGCTAGTGAGAATTAAGTCAATACTTAAATCATGATCCATAACTGCCCCAACTGCCCCAACTTCTCAATACACCTATTCATCTTTAGTGCATGCTGTAATGGAGATGTCCGCTCAACCATCTTAGACCGAAAGAGCTACTTAGAGATTTTGAACCTTTCAGATCTAGCTTGCTCATCGAATAGCTCCCTAAGATGGTAAATCATATTTGCATCCATAGCTTCATACTACTTTTGAAGCTCTGATGATATAGAAGCGAGCATAACATAGCTCGTGAACTCACTATCATTAAGATGCTTCTTGTATGCCTTTTTAACCTCTTTAGAAGCATCAATAGTATGGGGATCAGGAAGCGGCTCATCGAGCACATAGCCTATTTTTTCAGCCTTGAGAACTATTCTCAAGTTTCTAAGCCAATCTGAGAAATTTGGCCTTATCGATTTGTTTTCATCCAAGATAGATCGCTAATTCATATTTGACGACATGGTGATTCTAACAACCTAGATGTAAAAGAAAGCATGTTAGAAAATGTACATGAATGCATTATTAGGTCTTTAATAATCACATTATGAGTCCCACTATTTTATTGCGAATCTATTGCCCTTACTATGATCTTGAGAGAACTTGTTGAAGTTCTCCTAGTGGGTTGGTATCCAATTTCAACTTAAGAATGACCTTAAGTATGCTTAACAAGCCTTTTTAGGTCAAATTGGTAGGCATCTGATCCATATCAATTGCATTTCACATGCAACTAACAACTTGTACTATCAACTAATTGATGTACGCACAAATCATTGGGCTATCAACTCTTGATGTATGTAAACAAATCAATCGAATAAGATAAGTTCAACCTATTAACCATGAAATCACATTTCAATTATTTGAACATATTTTATAAAATGGGCTTGAGTGTGCTCAACAACCCTACATCTAGAAGAACTCTAGTTCTCCCCATATTAATGGAAGGCATTAGACTTAATTGTTATTTATTAAGGGATTTTGCTAATTAAGGCTCATCATATTATTACATGCATCACATACATCCATTCATCATATAGACATATATATATAGTTATTTTAACTATATGGAATGATTATGGACATTCTAACATCAATCTCTCGAGCCATAGAAGGATTGACCAGGTCTCAGTAAAGTAGATGCATGAATTACAACCTAAAATAGGATTCAAAATCCTATTCTAAGTCTTCTTGTATTTTGGCACCACCTCCTAGCTTCTTGCTCCTCACACTTCAGTTTGAATCTAATTCTATGTAATCTAATTATATAATATTAAAATCAGAAAACCTCAATTTATATTTGAGGGGAATTAAATGAGAAAGGAAATACAAGAGAGTAGAGAGAAAGGTAGGGACACACATGTTCTATTTACCAAATACAAAATAAAATCCATGCATGCTCAATTACATTGGCCTAGTCCATAATCATCCATCATGCACTCTTAGAATGTATTCTCTAATGCAAAATAAGGTAATCTAGAAAATTAAAATTCGAGCCCCATTCGGTCATATCGTGATTTCCTTTTATCATATAATTTTATTTTAGGTTTAATTTCATAATCACATTATCAATTAAAACTAAAATTTTCCAGAAATTAATTCCAAATTAAATCACCTCAATTTTGATATCAAATAATTAAACAATTTAATTATTTCATATATGTCAAACTATAGTCAAACAAGTATTAATTTAATTCCATATCGAATCAAATCCGAAATTCCTAATAATTCTAGAGAATATATCATCTATCCGGGCATCTATAGATCAATTCAAGCCAATCCGAAGTATAATCTTGGACTAGCGAACCAATCACAAAACACCCAAACTGAATCAATCAAATTCCGGAATTAAAATGGAATCAAGAGGAATTAAATTAACAATATGACATATTTACATAATACCAAGATTATCCATAAAATCATAATTTTCATGAATTTAAAGGTATTGGAAAATTGAAATTACAAATTAAAACAAAAACTGGAACTAGGTTGTGTCCCGATCGGGACTTCTGCGTTTCTAGAATTCTAGAATCCCAAAACAATGGAACAACCTATGTAGTCTTAACCAATTATCCAACCATAGAAGGTTTGAAGAAGATTACCTTTTGTAAGAACTTTTGTCCTTCGTTTCATCTTACCGGGTTGTTGCAAACCACAGTAATCCTTCTTAGGATCACCTCTAATAATAGTCCATGCAAAGGATATGAAGAAGAAAACCTTTTAGCTATGGGATTTGCACAATCTCTTGTGCTAGCAAGAGAAGTTGAAAAGGAGGAGAGGGAAGAACGAAAACACCTTTTTGTTCTTTGTATGCAACTCTCTTTGATTGTTAGATAAAGGGATTATTTATAGTCCTTGAGCAATTGGGGTTTGGAACCCTTGCTCAAAGAATCCTTAATCAGATTATATTTCCTATTCTGACATTGGTCCTGATCGAGACATACCTTTCCCGGTCGGGAAATGCTCAAATCGAGCAATTCCCAATCATGACATCCCATGTCCCGATCGGAAACAATTGCAATTATGGTTCAGTAGCAAATTCAAATCGGGACATGTATATCCCGATCTGGAATGTTCCTTTCCCAACTAGGAAACTTTCTGGACCAAACTTTTCTTTTTCTGTTTGGATCTAGTCCAATGGCCCATTTTACTTCCTTTTCGTACCTTCAATGTGTGTGACCCATTAGGTTCCTGGTTATGTTGGCCACTCAGATAAACACTTGATCTTGAGCAAGTCATAAGCAGTATCTAGCAATATATCATGACCCCCAATTAATCGGAAAGTAGGTGGTTTGATTATGAACCTTTCCATAGACAATATTTTGCGCAATTCATCATTTCACCCTCACTATACCCTACCCGGTTTAGAGCATGGTCTAAGTACCAGCTCCCATTAGATTGACTACGTCACATCTAGTTCAAGTGATGTTAGTACTTGTCACCGAGACTCATTACTCATAAAGATATGTCTCCGAATACCTTCTTCAAGACAATCCTACTTTGGCCAAAGTTTTCCGAGTAATGATCTTGACAAGTGGCCGTGGATATACTCTCCTTCTAATAGGAGCGGCAGATCCTTTGTTGGCTACCCAACTATCTTCGAATACTTCAAGTTGTATCCAATCATCATCCTATGAGGAACCTCTCCAAAGGCAATAAGGAATGGAGTAAAAGTACAGGATCAGTACGCAAGATAACCTTGAGCACCTCAAGTCCAAGGATATTTACACCATTACTATGCTGAAATTATCATTGACATATGTTTAGAATAGCCATATGATAATTTCATAGCGGGTCTCTGAGGCACTTTACTACTCTAGCAAGCATCCATATGTTAACTCTAAACATCTCATGCTTACAGCTTATGAGAACTACTACTCGATCCAATCAAGGAGTAAAACATGTGCTAGCCTGTCCAAATTAATGATGTCCTATCTCATTGATCCTATGGCTAGGGATGATTTAGATATAAACATAATTACACATGATAGGAATCTCATTATCATGTTCTTGTCATGATTTCCTTCATGCTATGTTTATATCATGGACTTTATTAATTAATTTAAGATCTAATCAATTCATAATATAAATGAACATTAATAAATGAAAATGCCTTTACTCATATCAATGAAAAGTGTACAGATACTGCTAAAGGTGATTCTCTTTAGAGCACTTCTCTAACAACCAGACGCATTCGATGCTCTTCGTATGGCAATTTAGCGCTGGTGGTGGATTTTTAGGACATTCAAATGCATCTAAGCTACTCATATGCATATGTTTCTCTTAATAAATACATTTGAGTAGCTCAAATGCATTTTTTTTCCTATAAACAAAAGCACCTAAGCCTATAGGTTGAGATTTTATTTACAAAAATGTCACCGCTTCTACAAATATGTCTATTATTTTGTACTAGTATCACCAACTCATTCTCTACCATCTCAATTACTTGATTTGCAATCTCAGGAGAGTATTCTTTTTCCCTTCACTTATTATTGAGCTTTGTTGTGAGATATTGAGGGCAATGCCCTATTTAAGTGTGGGGGAGGGAAATTTATCTCTTAGGGTGCATTTTTTTTGGTGTAGTGATATTTTATGTTTTGTGTCTATGAGTTTTTTGTTATTCGCTTTGTGTCTTTTAGTTTTCGTTATTTATGTGAATAATTTGCAAGTTTTGTTTTTCATATTGTTGTTAGTTTCTTAGTGTTCTAGAACTCTTATGTTTGGCTTTTTTTTCAATTATCTCCTACATAAGTTAATGAATGAATGCAAAGTTCTGCCTCAATAGAATTATATAGGCTATGAGCTTAGGATTAACTTAATGCCTTAAACACACTTATAGTTCAGTTCTTCCTAATTTGCTTATTTGTTACCTTTAGTATATAGAGTTAGTAATTTATTTAGGCTATGAGTTTGTAACTATCAATTAACTTGCACTAAACCCCTAACACGTGTATATAGTCGAAAAGAAAAAGAAATGAAAAAGGAAAAAAAAAAGGAGTTAGCAAAAATAGCAAGATGGAGCAAAATGCACTCGCCATTTCTACTTCACTATCCGCTTATGAATATGGGTTTGCAAAGCACCCTATATGAGCATAGAATATTTCCCTAATAATTAATAAATTAAAGTCAACATAATAAGGAAAATGTGTTATGACTTAGGTAAGCATTATTAATTCCATAAAAAAAATGTAAAAATAATAAATAAAAAAAGAGAGGAATAAAAAGAAAATAAATATGGGGGTTTGATGTTTGTGTTCATGATATGTGCAAATGAGTAGTTTGTTTAGACTGCTCTCTTCTATATATGTGAGGTGATATGGTAATCAAATTAGGTTGCTTTTGAATATTAATGTGAGATTGGAATTAAGGTTGTCTTGAGTATTATTGATTATGAGATTATATCTTTGGCACAATGGGTGCATTAGTGACGCTTCTACATGGTTGAATCTAAGGCCGGATGTGGAGTTAGTTGTTTATTTGCTTTGTTTAAGAGTGTGTGTTATTCTTTCATGTTTAGGAGTTGCTTAGAGACAATCGACACCTAAAAGTGGGGGAATTTGATGTGCTTATTATTTATAGTATTTTTGTAGTGTGCTTTGTTTCATTTTGGATGGAGAGGCACAACTTAATCCAATTTTTATGTTCTCAAGTGTTGAGGCGAAAAAGAAATATTTTGATATTGTTGAGCATGACTAAAGCCTTGAAGGAGTGAGCCGGCTTTGGAATGAAAACTTAGGCACGGTTGAGAAGCTTTCAACCAAATTTGGCATCCATATTGTCATGCCAAAGCAATATGGGTGTGCCACTTTTGCTTAAGCTTTTGTGCATGATCATATGGGGTTGGCATTGGCGTGTCATTTGGTTCAAACATGTAGCTCAATAGCACAGGCATGTGGTGGCAACACCAGTGAGACAATTCAACATCGTGCATCACTATGCATGATCGTGTCATTGGCATGTTCAACCAGTGCAGGCATGTCATCTTCAGATTGTTCTCAACTATACACAAGTGTGTCATATTGACATATTTGTGTTGTTTTCTAATTCTATCAGAGTCCCTTTATGCTAAAAGACTTGTTTTACTTTAAAGTTGGCCTGAACTCCTAAGCTTGGTTATAGTTGGTTAAAGACTTTTTTTTGGATTATTTGTCACTTTTTAAAGAGTGAAAAAAAGTCTCAATCAGAATAGAACTCAAACTTAATTTTTTGCGTTATATAATATTCTTTAGAGTTAGGTTTTCTTTTCCTTTAATTTCTGTAATTTACTTTAAGCTTTTGAGACTTCGATGGTGGAAGAGACATTGGAAGCCACCTCCTTTGTTGTTTCCAGCAGTCTTCACTTACCTTTTAGAGTCATCTCATCTTTATGGTTACAAAGCTTGGAGCTTTTGAGAGTGGAGACCAACCATTCAAAGTAGACTTAAGTTCACCTGCCATGACCCAAACCGGGGACTGTGACTAGTACTAGGGAATAGGTAGGCTTAAGGCCACCAAAACTCGTAGAGCGCCTAAACATGAACATATCTCATATCTCAACCATGTACTAATATAATGTTGGATTTTGAGAATGAATCACATTCATAAAACGCAGCGGAAAATAAAATTTTTCAAAACCCGAATTAAATGATTCTACTTGTGCCATTAAAACTAATTCAATTAAAAATAGTTAGAAATTATACCTTTTAATTTCTTGAACCAATTCTTCAAATTTCCTTCTTGTTGGGTTGTAGCAAACTACAACAATCCAATTTTGAATTGTCTCTAATGATAATCCATGCAGAAATGGAAGAAAGAAACCACAAGAGTGATGGTTTGAATACACATAATGTGCTAGCATAGTATATATTCTTTGAGAGAATTTCTAAGAAATTTAACTATTAATTTTCTATGGAGGCTCATTAGTTTTTTATGATGAAAAATACTATTTATAAGTATTTCCAAACACCCTACGGTTGGAAAAATTACAAAAATAGGTTTAGGGCCAAAATGCATGTTGCCTGTGTGCTGAGCTTGCCCAGCACGTAGGCACTGGCCTACCATAGGCCCGTGGCAGGCCAGTGGCCAGCAACAGGCCAGAACAGGCCTGCACGGGCCAATGACTCCTCCCGAGCAATTTTTCTGGACTTTTTTTCCTATGATTCCATCACAATCCGACCCTAAATAAATTTCTTATATTTTTGGATTTCAACAATGACCATTTTACTTATTCTTCACACTTTCAATACGTATGACCCATTAGGTTCCCAGTTATGTTGGCCACCCGAATTAACAATTAATTTGAGCAAGTCATGAGTGGTATCTGACAACATGTCATGACCCCCAATTGACCGAAAAGTCGGTGATTTGACTATGAACCTGTCCATAGATAATATTATGTGGAGTTTTGTAACATCCTCAATCGTCCATACATGCATTATCATATGCATTTCATTTGAACATGTTTATTTTATAAATGTCGTTCACATGAAAATACATATGGATTTTGGCGTGAATGTGTTTACGGGATAAACTTGACACGAGTCAGTTTATCACAATAGGAGCAAGTCGTACGTGTCTAGTTATAATTTAAATAAGGACACAAGATATTGAAAATGAAAATAAATAAAATGATTAAAATTGAAATAAATGAAATTTGGCATAGTTAAATTATTTTGATTGGACAATTTGACTAGATAGTATTTTTGACACTACGTACATGTAAATATATAGAGAAAATAATAAAAATGAATAAATAAATAAATTAAATAATTAAATATTAATAAATTAGAAAAGTTAAAAAGAAAAAAGAAAAAGCAAGAAAGGATAAGGCAAGGCAGCTTTGGCTTATCCATTGTTGCCTATTCTGCCTTTTCACACCATTTGAAGAGCCATTTCTCCACAGCCCGTTTCTTCTTCTTCTTCCCCCATAAGAACCTTATTTTCTTCATTGTTTCACTTATGTTTTGCTATAAATTTAGCCCTTGAAAGTTTGTTCTTGGTAAGTAATCGTCTATTCTTCTTTAAAGTGTTCATTATGACTTATTAGGGTCTATCACAAGTAGTGTCTTGCAACTCGATCTTGAAAGCCATAGAAACTGATTTTGGAAAGGTGTCAAACATAATACTTGTAGCTTTATGTCTTAGGTGTATGGATATATAAATAGATTTTATGATTTGGTGTCTGTTGAAAGATATTGGCATTGAACTGGAACTAGTTCAATTGAGGAACCTAACTGAATCACTTGCTATTTTGGTTATTTTACTATATGATAGAGTCGGTAATTGATGAAACACAAAACATAAGCATTATAGATATATGTGTTATATAGTTGTATACAAATGTTCAGGATCATATTATAGGTAGATGTTGAGTTATAGGCAAGAGAGTCATGTCTGTTCCATATTTGAGCTGCCTGCTTAGTGTACTGGGTAAGTCTAGTCAGGTTTTTGCCTAGTTTGAGCTCCTGATGGACATAATCTATAAATAGTCAAAACATTCAAGTTATATGAAAATGTCTTAGCTAAAGTTTGCACAAATTACACCTCAATATGTTATGTAGGTTGTGAATTATACCCATCACAAATCAAATTGGTCTGTATGACAGCCCTGTTTCTGACGAGTCACAATTACCCTACCATATGAGGACCTTAGAGACATAATGGATGAAAGTTGTCAGCATGAAAAATGTTTCATTTTAACATATCTGTATTCATACAAAGTTTCATATAAATATGACTTACACGTTGTAAGATATGAAGAAGTAAAGTTGGGGTCCCAAAACTGCCTAAGGTCAAAAATAGGGTAGAGAACAAAATATGTTTATAAATTGTATAAAATATTCCACAATTGTCCAATTTGTCTAAAATTTAGATACGTTACAACCCTAATGTTATATTTAATTAGAAACTAGAATCATACAAATTGGATTATTATAGAAATGGTTATAAGCTAATGAACACATAAAGGTCACACTGCCATTAGACCAAACCTTAGTTAGTAGTCCTTAAAATGCATATTTCATTTTGTTTAAGTTTCACTAAGTTTATTTAGCTACCAATTGACCAAGTATACATTCAATTAGGTCCACAGCATATTGGGGAGCCTCAAGGAAGTGAAAGATAATAAGTTAGAGGCTTAGTACCAAAAGAAAAGGTGAGTTTAATTATCGAACGATTTCTTTGATACGTGTTACGTGTAATGTGATTATTACGTGCTATGTGCAACGTGACTTGACTTGCGGCTATATGAATTACGTGATTGTTATGGTATGGATATGATATCAAAAGGTGATGAATGACTTAAATACATGGTTATGTTATAGGTTTTTCTTACATGAAATGATTGATTATTGAATATGCAATTGTGATATAAATGCAAATGTTA
>CATIWF010064653.1:0-10625 GCA_949630135.1 Balakata baccata
AATTAATTTCCAATTTTATCCATTATTAAATATTGATCATTTATTATTAATTAAGCATATATAATCAATTTCACTATATATTTAAAAATTTTAAAAATAAAATTAGTTATTTTAAGAATTGAAAATAAAAAAAATAAAAAATTTATTATATGTTATAATATTTAATTACATTGCTAAAAAATATTTTTTAATTAATGATTTAATGCATATTAACACTATAATAATAATAATAATAATAATAATAATAATAATAATAATAATAATAATAATAATAATAATAATAATAATAAAGCAATTAGTTGAAATTAAAAAAAAATTTATTTTTACTTTTTTAGGATTAATTATAGTTTTGAAATATTATTAAATTATTATGAACAATCTTGGAATAAAAAAAATTAGCAACAATCCCTCACTAACAAAATCCATGAATTTTGAATTTTCCCATTTATGAGGTGGAAAATCAAATGCTTAAAAAATAAAAAATTTTGGTGGATGAGAGATTTTTTAAAATCTATGAATTTTGACATTTTCTAAGTAATTAAATGATAAATTTAACAGAAATTCATGAATTATTTAAAATCCTTATTTGAAATCCCTCAATCCAAACATAGCCTAATTAATTTTAATTTCTCAAAATATCTCTTTGTATTTTTGTGATAATAATTAATATTTACCAATTTTAAGATATTGATTAAGTTAAATTCCTAAAATCAATAAATCATTAAAATTTTGAATTTATTTAAAATAACATTACAATAATTGCCATACACTATTAGAATTTACAGTAACACAATTTCATCAACGTCAATTCTTCAAATTCTACTTAATTTTCTAAAATTTATAATCAAACAAAAGAAAATCAATAATAACTCAAAACTAAAGTTAAAAGGGTATATGATATTTGTAGGTTATATTTGTGGTATATGATGAAATTTTTTGTATGTTATGTGTAGGTTATATGTAGCAACAATTTTTCTATGTAGGTTATATTTGTGGTATATGATGTAATTCTTTGTATGTTATGTGTAGGTTATATGTAGCAACAATTTTTATCTGTTATATGTAGGTTGTATTAGGTTATATTGTGTTATATGATATGAATTCCTGCACATCTTGCATTTTAATTTGTTTCTACTAGACTACGTTATATGTATGTTATATGCATGCTATCTTTGTATTATATAATACTAAATTCTGTACAAATTTAAATTATTTTTTATGAGAAATCAAATTATTTTCATGGTACATTGATTCCGCATAATTGCACATGGTATTTTACTCATCCAGATGAAAAAAAAAAAAAATCTATAGGCACCTATATTAATGCCATTTGTAAAAGAATAAAATGAAAAAGAGTAGGATTTCTGTCAATGGAGGTAGATTTTTGTCATACTAAAGTTTCGAATTCAAAACTTAAAAATTTGATAATATTATAGTAATTATAATAGTTACGACTTCATTTTTATAATATATTAACAACCATAATCTAATTTATTATTTTTATCGGATCAAATATATTTTGTTTATCTGAATAGTCCACAAAAAATAAAATATTGCAATAAAATATCGGAAAACAAAACATCATAACAAAATAGAAAAATAAATACTGCATTAAGACGACAAAATAAAAAAAATACAAACAAAAAACTATATATGTGTGGAATAGCCACTTATTTTATAATTAAATTAATAAAAAAAAAAGTGTAGATGAGTGAATTCAGACTAAGAATATATGGCTAAAATTCAACTCTTCTTAGATGAATGACTATAAAAAGAACAAAAGAAAAATCCAGAGAAAAATATGCTAGGGTTTGCTTAATTGTATTTTTTTTTTTTAGAATATTTTACCATTCACCCTTTTTTTTTTTTGTTATTTTAAAAAATGAAACTAATTTTTTTTTCATTTGTACCAAAAACCTTTTCAACTTCATCAAAAAAATTTTCTCATCAAAAAAATTTTCTCTCTTTCTTTTAGTTAATTTTCTAATGTCGGTGCCATTCAAAATCAGTACTGATTCTGTGATCGATCGCTATCGAGTGCAATGGCAGCCATTAATGCAACCTGCTTCAACTTCCATGACCTTTTTATAAAGACTTTTTCTTCTTTTGTTCCTTCAATGTTTGTTTTGATTTTTTATTTTGTGATGGATTGTTGTGCTTATTGCAACATTAGATGATGTTGATTTATTTGTCTACGTGAAATAAAACTCATACAATAGATCCAATAATTGCGGTGGCATTCAATTGTAGATAATATGTTTGTCAAAATGTCACAGATAAAGATATCTATTGCAATGTAAAGCATACTTGTAATGCATTAACAAATTCATCTTAAGGCAAAAAAAAAAAAAGAGAAATCTGTTGAAAATTCTCAAGATATACCCAAAATATCCCCAAGGCATACCTAAGGTATTACAATGAAATTCCTAAAGATATGCTGTATTCCCAGGAAATTTCTGCTATGAAATTCCTTGAGAATTCTCAATGCATACCCAAAATATCTTCAAGTTATACCAAATATATTCCGAAGGTATTCATAAAGAATTACCAGAGTATCCTCAAAATATTCCAAAATGTATACCAAACTATTTATTTGAGATTTTTGTGATGTTTTAAATTTTTATTGAATTCTCTTATTATTATTCGTCTTCTTTTTTAATGATTTAATTGTTCTTATATTTTATTATTTTTTGTAAAAATTGAACCAATATATCTCCAATTTATACTGAATATTTACTGTCGGGGCATATTTTGGAGTGATTTTGAAACTTAGGTACTACTATAATTTTATAAAATTGTTTTCGGTAAAATTAAAAAAAAAACTTTGAGCACTGGTACAAATGCAAATAGGTACTCTTTTGTTGATATTTTTGAGAAATTTCTTTTTTTTTAGTAAATTATAAAAAAAAATTATGAATTATATACTTTATCACAATTATATTCAATTTTTTAAAAATATGAGTTCAATTATATGTATTTTAAGTTTTATAACAAATTTTACCTTAGATGAACTGGATGTCACTCTAAGCCTACATAACAATTACTTGAAAAAATATAAAAATATTAAAAAATGACATTGCATATACGGTGGATATGATGTAAAAAAAATTGTCATATGCACAAAAACAGCGCCATTTTGTACAGTCAAAAATCCAATTTAAACTTCTTTATGTTTTGAAGCAGTCAATTTTGGATACGTTTTTATGATAATCTTAAATTGCATCTATTTAGTATTGAAAATAAATTTGTAAAATCTTCAAATAAAAAATTTTAAATTGAATTTTAGACTGTGTAAAGTGGTTCAGAGTGAGATCTAGTTCACCTGAGGCAAGATTTGTCACAAAACTTAAAATACATATAATTTAACTCAAAATTTTAAAAAATTGAATATAATTGTGATAAAATGTAAATTTCATGATTTTTTTTGTAATTTACCTTTTTTTTTATAGGAAATCTTGATTCTTACCCTTTTCTAATCACTTATTATCTACTTTTAGCACATATTTATTAAGCCAAATTTCATAGAAAAAACCTTCAACTTTCAATTTTTTATCTAAAATAATTTTATTATTTATTTTTTAATTATTAAATATACATACTTTCAATTTTATATAAAATATAGTATTGGACAAAATTTAATTTGATTTGATAATTATGTGACACTTTAAATCTATTTTTTTTAATTTGACACTGCTAACGTGTATTAAAATGTATATCTGACATTTATTTTTAAGATTAATATGATAGTTTTTTTTTTAAATAGTGTGACAGTAGTTAAAAAATACATAGATTTGCACATAACTAGATATCAAAAGGCTTTGACTTTGCATAAATATAAATATATTTACTCAAAACTAGTTATAGTAGGCTAGATCTAAACATATATTATTAGATCAATATAGACATATTTCCAGTATTGAAGCCTTTTAGATAGAACAATAAGTTTGAAGTGTTACATTACTGCCAAAACAAACTAAATTCATTATTAGACTACATTTGATACGAAATTAAAAGTATATATATTTAATATTTAAAAAATAAAAAATATAATTATTTTGATAGAAAAGTAAAAGTTTAAGATTTTTTTTTAAAATTGTCATTTTATTATAATTAAATTATAATTTATTTTTTGAAATCAAGTTATATGTATCAAATATAATACTTTCATGTATAAAATAATAATAATAATAATAATAATAATAATAATAAAATAGATTGCCAGTTTATAACGATAACATTATAGTATCTTATAGAAAAATGAAGTCGTTGACTTTATTATATTAATAATTATGACACATTTTTGTCAACAATCTTCTATTATTTAAAAACATTAATTTTATTGTTCATATGTATTCTCTATCTAATTAACTTTTGAATTGTATTTCAACTTTTAAAATTATTGCATAATTGAGTTTAGATTAATTTTTATAATTAGTTCCATATAATTGTTTTTATAGTTTATTTTTTCAAAAAAAAAAATGTTAAACTTTAGAATCAATCATGTTCTCAATTTGGTTAGGTCTTCAATAAAATAAAAGGCTTTTACGAACGCAAATAAATCTTTCTTTTTTTTTTTTTTTCTAATGGTTCTATTATAAGTATTCGACCAATAATTTACTAGTACAAATAATGGAATATTTGCTGGATTAAATTTTTTAAATATAATGTAATCCACTAATTAACACAAAAAAAAAAAACCTAAATTTAACGACGCTGTAAAAGGTAAATTCTGTCATTCGAGAAATTTTTAAAATTATCTGAGTTATTACAATTTATATAATTGAAGTACTATTGGCGAAAGTCATCTAGCTAAATCCATCCTAGTTCATTGATTATTTTTTTTAGTTTGCTTTCTAGATTGGTTTTTGATTTTGGTTGTCTCCTGAATTTCATTTTTTATCCAATTTGCTCCCTCTAAAATTTTAACAATTCTAAAAATATAATAATTTACCTTCCGTTCTGACGTAGTAGCCGAAATCAAGAAACAACACAAGGGAGCAATACTCTATTTATTTACTTTTATATTTATTATCAATACTCCAATATGATACGGGGCATTCGTAGATCAGTTTGATGTGGATTAAATATAATATTTAATTCAATCCATAATTTGATAATTGAAAATTTGTAAATACGATCTAACCTATGAATATGCAAAAATCCAAACCACAATTGTATATTGGATTAAATCATATTTGCTGTTTAATTTTATTTATTTTTTACTTTTATTTAATAATAATAATAATAACTTTAATTTCGCTATATAAATTATTTAATATCGAATTATATTATAAAAATTACAATATAAAATTTAATTATTTTTTTATACATTTTAAATTTTATATGTAATATATATTTTAAATAATAAAAGTACATTACAATACTAGATTTATATAAAAATTATTATTAGTTTTAATTATGTTGTTTGATTAATTTACTATAATTATTTATATAATTTTTTTATCAATCCTATAATAATATAGTTATAGAAAATAATATATGTGGTTGCTAATAAGATAGACTATAAACCAATATAATTTACTAGAATTTCAAAATTGCAGTTTAATTATAGATTAGTTGGAATGGGTTCGAACATCATGGCAAGAAGAAATGGTAATTGCATCTAGAAGACATTTCTAAATTAATCGGAACAGAAAAAAAAAAAAAAATGTCACCAGAAAATATATTAAAATATTCAGACATGTTACATCAATCAACTTTCAGGTCGAACTGCCGATTTTCATAATCCTTTGCCACGAAGGCACAAACACAATCAATTAATTAATTAAAACTATATCATCTTATTTATTTATTTTATGGGTTTCTTTATTTTATGGGAAAAAACCGCGAAAAGGTGTTGAAACTTTCCGGGCGTTTACTTTGACAGAATTCTTTTCTGTTTTTATTTTTCAATTTTTAAAGAAAATATTTTTTTTATTTTTATAGAAAATTTATAAAATGTGTTTACTTATTAGAAATTGAAAATAGTTTTTATTTTTTATAAATAGAAAACATGTTTAATTATTCTCATGTAAAATTTACTTTTGAAAACTGTAATTATATTTACTTATTATTATATAAAAATCATTTTACATATCAAAACATAAAATATATTTAATTTAAAAATAAAAATTAATTTCTTAATTGTAAATTTTTAAGAGATAGAAATTATGGACTATTGTGTTTACTTATATTATTTAATTCTTATTTTTTTTTTAAATACAATTCTTTACCAGCCAGCAAATGTATGGAGCTGCCGCCGCAAATTGAAAACAGCGTGTTTTTTTTTAAAGTTTAACAAAGAAAATTCTGAAAACAATAAAAATATGTTTTCTAATTTTCTATTAAAAGTGCGAAAGAAAGCAAGGAAAACTGATTTCAAATGAGATTTGAGTAAAAATATATAAAAATATTTGGTTTGGAAAAATATATTTTTGGTTTGAAAACTGTAGATAAATATATATTTTTTCTAAAAATATATTTAAAAAAATAATTAAAAAAATAATTAAAAAAATTAGTTAATTAAATAAAAAAAAAGAAAGTTTAAAAACTGCTTTTAACAAGTTCAAGCATCCCAAAGTAAACACATATTTCAGTTTTCTATTTTCATTTTGAGAACTTTTCTAAAAACAGTGTAATTTTCTGAAAGTAATCACACCGTCAAGTTTTGCTTTGTTCAGCAAAATTAGAACATTTTCTATATTTCTTGCACACCACACCTCGCGCAAATTATTGTCCTTCTTCCTTTCTCTCAACTTCCCACTTCCCAGAATCTCAAATTTCCCTGAGGTCGTTTCGATTTGGAAAGTTGGAGCTTAAAAAATTTTGTTACTTTCCCACCGCATGGTCTTCCATGACCTGTTATCAGGCTTAGTATTCTTAATTTCTTGGTAAAGCATGACAAAGTCCGATAATTTCTTTCAGAATCTAATGAAGCCTTCCAAGTGGAGTTCAAGAAGAGGTAAGTAAGAAAACCCACTTCTTTTATTTGGTGATGTTTGTTGATTTGATGCTATAATTGATTCAATTGATGATTTTTATGCTTGCTCTAATTAGACGGCCAAACTGAAGAGGATTTGGACCAGATTGCTGCGCGGGAACAGAAGCAATTTGCATTTGATATTTTAGCCTCTGCCACCAAAGATTTCCATCCAACTCACAAGCTTGGTGAAGGGGGATTTGGACCAGTCTACAGGGTAAGCATCTTTTACTATTTGGACGAGTTAGTGATTTCCAAATTCCGTTTGGTTACCAAGAAAATTAATGAATAGAATTGCAGAAGGTTTGATGGGTTTTTCCAATATTGTTTGTGATTATTTAGGGATTTCAGCTATTTAATGCACATAACTGGTGCCATAGAGACAAATGACTTGGTTCTAATTTTTCCTTAGCTTAGTTCCTAAATAATGAATAGTTCAAAGTTGATAGATCTCTTCGTATTCAAAGAAGGAATCAAGCTTTTCTTTCTTGAATTTTGGAATGTTTTAAATAGGGGAAATTGCCTGATGGGAGAGAGATTGCAGTGAAGAAGTTGTCACATAGCTCAAATCAAGGGAAGAAAGAGTTCATGAATGAGGCTAAGCTCCTTGCACGTGTCCAGCACCGGAATGTTGTGAATTTATTAGGATATTGTGCACATGGAACAGAGAAGCTTTTAGTTTATGAATATGTTGCTAATGAAAGCCTTGACAAGCTTCTCTTCAGTAAGTACAGCACCTGCTCTCTTTATTGATGTTATTGGTCCTTATCTCTCTAATTTTATACTAAGGATTTGAAAGAAATTCGATCTGATAACACAAACGTTTTTAGGTTACTAAGTTTCAGCTGCTTAGTACTAGTTTCTATTTCTGCTATCTTTAGCTTTTTCTTTTTTTTTTTAAGAGATTATCTATTTTCCGAAAAATTGGATATCCAACAAATCCATTGAGTTGCCTATACTTTGTATTTCAAATGGTTTCTTTTAGGTTCATGTTAATAGTATAGTACCATGTAATATACTAATATCTAAATTTGCTTGGTAATTGTGTTGAATTTATAAACACTTTTATTGAAGCACTATCAAATTTTAGATAATGTTCTCCTGATGGCTGCTAATTTAATTAGTTCGCTGAATTTAAAGGAAAAAAAGTTTTTTCCTTCTCTACTGATCTCTATTTTAGAGAACTGAAATTGATCTAAGGATAAAATTGGCTGCATAATGTCAGTATTTATTTATTTATTAATTTTGTGAAATCACTGTAATGCATATAATCAGTATTGAGAACTGAAATTGATTTTACAGTGTATACTTAACCTCCAACCCTGACATTGAACCTAGTTGAATAAAATGGCTGGAACAGCAACTGCTATTGATATTTTTGATTTTCTATTCACTCACTATCTGGCCTGGTTGACTCGATCACACTATTGAGGGGAGGGATCTATTCTCTAAGAAACTCTGAGGAGATAGAAAAAGTAAAGATGGAAGATGATTAGATGAAATGAAGCTATAGTCTGTCCCTAAGTGATGGAAAAAGATTTAGTAATGATTCTGTTAAGCTCCATTGATGAAATAATTGCTAAGTATGGAATTACCTATGCCAAAGGATTTTGACTCATATATGATCCAAATTTTGTATCAGGAAACTAACAATAAAAAGCAAAATTGATTTCCTTATCTTGTAATAAGGGACATTTCAACATTTAGTTTTAGCTTTTGTTTAAAGTTGCCTTCTAATTTTTCAGACTTTATCTGACTATTATGTTGATAGACTGAAAAATGACATCATATGATAGTCATCTGCTGGTTTTGGAAAAAAATCATTACTGTTCTATATTTTCTCCAACAAAATTATCACTGATGATTTTGATGCAGAAACCAATAAAAGAGGGCAGCTTGATTGGAAGCAGAGATATGATATAATACTTGGCATTGCCCGGGGATTGCTTTACCTTCATGAGGATTCTCACAATTGCATCATCCACCGTGACATCAAAGCCAGCAACATATTACTTGATGATAAATGGGTCCCTAAGATAGCTGATTTTGGCATGGCTCGCCTCTTCCCTGAAGATCAAACTCATGTGAATACCCGTGTGGCTGGTACAAAGTATGTTTTCTGCCACCATAACATGTGGTGCTTGTTTTTAAGATTAATAATAACACTAGTGCAAATGCTTAGGACATAGTTGGTCGGTCAATATAACAGATATGCTTATAATTGGTGACAGTGGGTATATGGCTCCAGAGTATGTCATGTATGGGCATCTATCAGTGAAGGCAGATGTATTTAGCTTCGGGGTTTTGGTTTTGGAGCTTATCAGTGGCCAGAGAAATTCAACATTCAACCAATCAATTGAGGCTCAGAATCTTCTTGATTGGGTAAGACTTTGTTTCCTGTGTAATAGGGTTATTTTCATTGTGTTTATAGTTTTATTAGCTTAGTATTGATATCTGGTGTTCTTGCCCAATCAAATTTTGGTTCATGTTACTCGTTTTTACGTTTGACCATTAATTGTTTGAGAGTGATAATGACAATATGACTTTGTCTTCTCATGAGAATTTATAATATTATTAGAGGAATTTGATCATGACAATCTTTAATACGGACAAGATTTCTCTTTGAGCTTTGAAGTCAGAAGTGATATGCTAAAAGAGAAGGTCAAAGCTGAGAAAACCACAAAGTCAAAAATTGGAAATGATAAAGGCCATAAAAACATTTCTTCCACATGATGAAATCTTTGTCTGTTTCTGATGAAATACAAATCAAAAAGCAGACAATGATTCCCATCATAAGATAGAGCAATCACTTATTGGCATGGGACATTTTATAGATCGCTTATTATTTGGTGAGGAAGATCTATAGGCAAGGATTAATTCAACCTATAATAATGGATTCATTCAGTCTGTTTTGACTGGTTTTATTGCTGGTGCAGGCATACAAGCTCCACAAAAGGGATAGGAGTTTGGAGATTATGGATAAGACGTTGGCATCATCAGCAGTCCCTGACCAAGTTAAAATGTGCATTCATATAGGATTGCTCTGCACACAGGGTGATCCACAGTTGCGGCTATCTATGCGAAGGGTAGTCATCCTGTTATCAAGGAAACCTGTCAATCTAGAAGAACCAATTACTAGGCCCGGAGTACCTGGTTCCAGATATAGAAGATCTCGCAGAGCACCAGGAATGTCCTCGACTGCTGAAACATCCGGTGATTTCGATTCCCGTTCATCTTATTTGAGCTCAAACACTAACACTGCTACAACATCTACATCAACTCGAACTGGCCCGAGGTTAGATCCTTATGGAAAACGTCCAGTGGAAAGCTAAAGGTGATTATCAGTTGAAAATTTTGATTATTCTTTGTGTAATATAGGTATGTCAAATTTAGTCTTTTAGCATGTAAATGTTGGCAGAAAATTAGTAGGTAAATAGGAAATATTGCTGCTGAACCTCTCATCAGTAAGTTACTAAATGGAAAAGTACATTCAAGAAAATTTGGCTTCATCAATTTTCTGATATTTTGTAGAATGTGAATTAGTATTGATATGGCAATGAGCAGATAATTCTTTAATCTTTATCTTCTTTGTTGAGACCTGAAATAATAAACTCAAGAACTTGAATTACTTCTCCATGTTTCTCTG
>CATIWF010064659.1:0-23920 GCA_949630135.1 Balakata baccata
GCCGACATTCATGTACGCAGGTCGCGCACCCATGCATTGGGCCATCCCAAACCATAGATTTGCACCCCCACTGTGCCTGAGCGCGCGAGATAGAGCCTTCCATTCTACTTTTCTTACCCATGTAAGAATGCATTTTAATATGTAAACACAAGTCCAACTTCAATTCTTAGTGATGTGGGACAAACTCCCTCTCACTTTTCACCTTCAAATCTCCTTACTAAGGAGCTTACTTTGAGCTTCAATTTCTATTCACACATTTTTCATTTTGAGCATATGAATACATTAATTCATAGTCCTCATGTCAAGGAATATATATCCTAGTCTTTCTCCTAAAACTGAGTTGTGGGACCCACTCGAATAATCCTTTCAAAATGGCTCATAATCACAATTTTTTCCAACAAAATATACTATTAAATATACAACCCATAGATTATCCACATAGAATTTATTATTAAGTTGTTGATAATAATGAAATAAATATTTTCGGTAAAAGATAATATTAAAAATATTCATAACTGATATAGGACAATGAATTAGACATTCATTGAACCTCTAGGTTATCATATGATTTATTTTGAGGATGAATCTCATTCTTTATGATATAATGATATTTAGGTAAACCAGTGTGTTCTTAAAGAGTGAAGGGTATCGAATAATGACGCCTAATAATAATTGCACATATAGTATTATATATCAATAATTATTATCTTGGTCATAATATATGAGTCTTTTATGACTTGAAGTCCTTTGACTTGAGATGTTAAGACTGTTCTTTTATGGATAGTTGTAAATGTGCTCTTGCTGTGTACTATGCTATCTACACTTAGTAATCTGGTACGTAGTCACCATGGTTAGTCATTTAGTGAGGTATAAAATTATCAATCGTAGGACTCGTTACCCTACAGCACTAGAGCAAGATCCTAATGGAGTTGATATTTTAATTCTGATAAAATAAATTTATGACTAGAAGAAATATGACTTATTCAATGTAAGATTGATATTATTAATTAGATTAATAATGATAAGTCTTATTTTAATCAGAACACAAATTATTACTTATTAGTATATTGACCAATAGGGTTTGATATGTTATGACCTTAATCAATATCGGGATCATAACGAGATAACTTAATATTATAATTTAAAGGTCAAATTAATATTTGAGATTTTATTGGTAATTAAAAAGGAGAATTCCGGAAGGATATTTAATATATTTAAATATACGAGAAATTCAGAAATAGTATCTAATATAATATTAAGGAGTTAATATTATATTTTCATTTTGATAAAATTATTGACCTTATAAGTCACATCCAAATTAAATTATTTGATTAGTCTTTATTTATATATGTGAGGAGTAATTTAATTGAGAATTAAATTAGAAGTGATCACTTATACTTTTTGAGTTAAAATTAATGTTGATTAATTTTAACTATTTTTTCTATATATAATTTTAGTTAAAGTGTTAACTAAAATTATTATAATTTAATTAAATTAATAATAGTGGTATATTAAAGTAATTATTATAGTTAATAGAAGAGAATATTGATTCAATAATTAATGGTGGTAGCTAAAAAATAAAATATGCAATTGTTACATTATCATTGCATCATAAATAAAATTTACAAAAAAAAAGGAAGTCTATAAAAAAAAAATCTAATTTCCACAACAGCAACTCTTAATTGAGTTGAATTTTTTTTTTTGGTTAACTTCTTTTCTTCTTCTTATTATTAATCTGCTTCTTCTTCCTCTTCTTTGTTTCTTTTTTTTTCTTCTTTCAATTGTTTTGCTTAGAAAATTTTTGAAAGAAAAATACTTAGATAAACTTCTAAAGTATTAATAGTTTATAAATTTGCAAAAAAGAGAAATTTTGTGATCATACATCTTTGACTAGCAAAAATGTTTTATCAATGCAACTAAAGCTTTTAGTCTTTTTACTTGGTTTACACATTTGGTGAATTTGGTAATAAAAAGTTTGTCTTCACCATTTTATTTTTCTATTTTGTTCTTAAAAATCATGAGATGATGTTGGCAAAATGGATATTATCCATAAATGTTACAAAATATGTTTTGCTAAAAGTTATGAATAAATGCTTAAAATTAACATGAAAAGTATATTTTTATATTATGCAATATTTGATTGTATGTTTCTATTAAATTAAAAATATTTTGAAATCTTTACTTTTAACCAAAAGCTAGAGCTTCCTCAATTCAAATATATTTTCCGCTTCTAGCACACTGTTAGCCCAAATCCTTCATGACCATGAAAGCACTTTTTACAGCAAAAGTAAAAGTGGTTCAATGATGTCTAAATGTCTGAAACATACCAATCACTTCTATATACTTATGTATGATGAATTATTATTTGATTATATTATTTTAAACTTAAAAATATATTAAAAATAAAGTATGTACATTGATTATGAAATATAATTACATAATGGAAATAAGTTAATAGTGGTGTTACAAGCCCATTTCTTAACTTGAGGACTAAGTTAGAATAGATGGTGCACCATTAAGGGGGAATATGATACCAATATGGATATGATTTGAGAGCATGGTGACTTTAGCTCCGAAATCGTCCTTGCTCCTATTTGCATATAGATGACGTGATTATACTCAGTCAAGATGGCTTAACCTCCGCGAGTGCTCTTACTTCACACCCTGTATCCAGATAGTCTAAGAATGATATTTTATCTAATTAATTTAAAGTGGAATATGGAAAATAATTAAATGACACAAGGAACATTTGAATTGTCTATATGAGTTGACATGGTATGAGTTATATATTCTTAATATGGTAAGTCAAATGAATAATTGAATTATAAGCTAATGAATAATGTAATGTTTGTTATTTTATGACATATATAATGTATTATTGTGAATTATTTCATGACATACATTTATGTGACTGTATGTGAGAACTTAAATGCTTATATATATCATTAAATCGGAAATGACTTAGCATGTGGGTTCTCTTTATGCAGATCTAAAGCTAGTAGATTGTAGATAGTAGATTTCAAGTTGATCAAGAGAAGGAGCCAAAACCCATATATGAGGAGACACTAAGACCAGCTTGTGGGTTGGTTATCTTTTACTTTTTTTTTTATTTAAATAATATATTTTGCAATGTAATAAGAACATGTTTAATATGTTGATATATAAGATTTTTAGGACATAAGTGAAATGCTTTAATACTTATAACCAATTACATTATGCATATATATATGTATATGATATATGATGTATAATTGTAAATGAAAAAGTAAATCTAAGTTGGTATAAGTTGTGGACGGAGCTAAGTGAAAGGAAACAAATTAATTTGGATAGATATAATTATCCAGTTATGTGACATTCCACCTATATAATGAAATTATTCCTGTTATATGTTGGAAAAAATTGTGATTATGAGCCATTTTGAGAGGATTATTCGGATGGGTCCCACAACTCGGTTTTGGAAGAAAGACCCGGATATATGTTCCTTGACATGAGGACTATGAATTAATGTATTCATACGCTCAAAATGGAAAATGTGTAAAGAGAAATTGAAGCTCAAAGTAAGCTCCTTGATAAGGAGATTTAAAGGTGAAAAGTGAGTGGGAGTTTGTCCCACATCACTAAAAATTGAAGTTGGACATGTGTTTATATATAGAGATGTATTCTTACATGGATAAGAAAAGTAGAACGGAAGGCTCTCTCTTGTGCGCTCAGGCGCAGGGGGGTGCAAATCCATGGGCCGGGATGGGCCAATGCGTGGGTGCGCAACTTGTGTACACGAATGTCGGCCTAAAATCTCGTGGTCCTAAACAAGCCCAATTTTTTTCAAATTATTTTTTTATTTCTGGAAAATTTGGCAACACTCCCGTGTTGATCCACACGGTTGGCATTCTGCCATACCCGTGTGGATTATGTTCCAAAATGAACTTTTGAGCTTCATATTTTTTGGAATGTCAATTTCTGATGTTTCAAAGATTAATTTCATCATTATTTGAGAGTTTCAAAGACATTATTTGGCAGCCTTTAAAGGAAATTAATCACAATTAATCTATTGTCTCCTCCATCTAGTATAAATAGGTGGTTTAGGCTTGAATTTTTAAGTTGTTGTTGAAGAGTATTGTTTGATTGTTCTTGAAAAATGTTTATTTCTTTCTTCTCCTTCTTCTTCTTAAGTGATAGAGGTTATGACAAGTAAAAGTTCGCTGTAAGTAGGTATTGTATATTCAATAACTACTTGGAATATGTTGTATCCTGGGAGACAAACGCCGGTTATCCTAAATACCCGTATAGGAGGCGAATTTGTCTTAAGAAAACTGTGTGCTACATAGGCCTCAGATTGGTTTTCTATTTTATACTGTTTTTTGAATGTTGAATTAACAATTCTCTTATTTTCTTGCATTTAATTCTAACATCTATAACTGGACAATTATAAGCAAAAATTGTATTTTAATGATAATAACATCTCAAGCCTTCAAGGACAAGCACTTATTGAAAGCTATAATATTCCAATCGTAAAATAATTTATGTTAGAGAATGAAAAGAAAAAAAGTAATAGCATAAATCAAATAATGAATAAAATATTATACACATGCCTCTTTAGGGACAAAATTAATAGAAGTTGTCCCTAAATATCAACATTTAGGGATGAAATATATATATCGTCCCCAAATATTGAACAATGAGGGACGATCCTAAGGAAAGGGGATGAGTTTTTGCACTTTTGGTGACCAAATTTTCATCGCCTATTGTGATTATATTTAAGGACGAAACCACTATTTCGTCGATCAAAGTCTTGGCGATGAAGATGGGGATAAAAAATTTTCGTCCTTGAAACGTTTTGCAACGAAAAATAAACTTTTAGAGATGAAAGATTTTGTCCTTAATAACCATGTTCGTTGTAGTCTCAGTTCTCCTTTTCGACCTTCCCTCTTTAGGCGAGTATCTAAAAATCATCACATAGATGAAGCAATTACTAGGGCTTTTGTGAAGTTAGCTACTCACATTCAATTATACAAATCTGTGCTACGAATCCTTTTCCTAGCAATAGCTGATGATTGGCAACATATCTCATTCAGAGTGCAAAGAGTTAATTATGAGATAAATATCAATGCTTGCAAGTTATTGAAAGCAGGAAACCAAATATGAAATAGCTTATAGGGTTTGACACATAATACTTTCTTTTTTCTTTCTTTTACTTTTTTTTTTCAATCAATGCAAATCTTTCATGTTTGGTTGCTATTTGTAATTCGTAAACTATTTTCTAAAAAGTTATTTATTTATTTATTTATATAGATTTAAGCACTAACCTGTAACTCTACATATTTTGCCATTTCAGTCTCAGAACTTTAAGTGTGACCATTTTGACAGCTGAATTTGCTTTTCCATAGCATTTGTAGGAGTAGTAACTGTGCGGGTTTGAGACGGATGTTCTCATCCCGATCCCGAAATCCCCACCCCGATCCCCGACGGGAAAATTTTTTTAGTTCTCATCCCTGCATCCAGAGATAGATCTTGAACCCAATCCAATCCCCGATTTTTATTAAAATTTTTTATTTTTTCCATATTTAAAATTATTTTTTATTTTTATTATTTTAATTAATTAGTTAATTATATAATTTTTTAAATAAAAAATATTTTTTTACTTTAAATTAATGTTATATTCTTATTTTACAATTTTTAAATTTATTAATTATATTAAAATATAAATAAATTTTATATGTATAAATATATATATAATATATAAATATAAATAAAATTTTTGGGGCGGGATTGGGGTGGAGAATGTATATATCATCCCTGATACAAAAAAACTTCGAGATGGAGCGTAGAAAAAAACTGCCCCGTTTGGTGCGAAGTCGGACCTAGGTACTGCGATCGGAGGAAATTTGCCATATCTAAGCATTTGAATATTTGGTTATACATTTAAAGCAATAACCCAAAAAAAAAAACACACACACACACACCAATAAAAAGAAGTCTTCTTCTTCCTCCCTCTTCTCAAAGTGTTAATGCAGCTATTAATACTCTTTTCAAAATAAGAAACTGAAATTTTAAAAGTAATGTAAAAGAGAGAGTATCTGAGTTGTAATTCCATAGAAATCTTCCTTTTACCACTGTCGAAGATTTCTACTGCATACATCTTCTCAAAACCGTGCTCTAGTCGACAATATTTTACAATCACAAGCTAAATCTCCAAAAAAAGTATCTTAAGATATATTATAACTTATTTAATTAATTGATTGATTAGCTTGACTCTATGGTTCCTCATGTCTATTAATCTTTCAATTAATAATTCTTTTATGGATTTGCATTCGATACACAAGTATCTTGAGATAAATCATGATTGAGCCCGTACTTTTTTTTATTGATAAACAATAATTGATGGGTTGTGTATTTTTGAGATCCTTAGTATTGGGAAATTGACACAAGTAACAAAATAACAATGCAAAATACTATAAATATGAAAAGTAAAACTTATTTTCAAAACTAACAAAATATGCTAAATAAAATTCCAAAATTGACTGAACTAAAAAAATTCATGCTTTAATGACTAGCTATTACAAAGCTTAATTTTAGGCGTGATTAGTGGAAATAATTTGAGGGCTATTTCATTATTTCCATGTGTTTTTGTTTTCATTTTTTTTCCTTTTATTTCTTTTATATACTATATATACATTACATTAATGAATGGACTAATTAATAGCCTTTACTACATGGAAAAAATAATAAAGTTTATCGTAGGGATTAAATAGAATACAGTATGCAATTATATGTATGATATATGCAGATTATATGTAAAGTATATGAATTAAAATATTCTGAAATTATATTTTAAAAATAACAACAAATTTATCAAATATATAATCTTAATTTTATATCTTAGTTATATGAAGATTATATATATATATATATATATATATATATATATATGCATACGTAAATAATGATAAAATGTGAAAAATGTTGTGTTTCCAATTAGATTCAAATTTGAAGCAAAAATAAAACAATTACAAAGGATATGTGAATTATATCGTAGTTATATATACAATATAAGTTTTACATATTATTATTATTATTATTATTATTAAAAATGAAGGACAAAAAATTAAAAAAAATTATCAGATCTGAAGAATCCTAATCCAAGTAAGATTACTTGAATTATGATTACTTTCTTCACTATTAATTTTCTGATCAATCACAAAATACAGATGAGGAACAACCGAAAAACTAGAAAATCCAAACAAAAAATAAAATCTCAAAACTGATTTTTCAATTAGAAGACTTCCAGGAAAAAAAAAATTTCAAAAAAGGAGTGAATCCAATTATAGGAGACAACCCAATTGTTCAATCAGAAGAAACCAAAACCCATAAAAAAAATAAGAACTTGAAAAATAGAAATTTTCAAGAAATAATTATCACATTAGCTCATCCGTCATTATTGGAACACTATGGAGCAGCATCCACTGCACATTGGGTCGCTAAATCTGTTTTCGTCTCCTCCTTTTCATTTCATAGCAGATCATTTGTTTCTCTCTCCCCTATAAATTAAAGATTTGGAAATACGTGTCGATGCCAAATTCAATGAAATCGATATTGGAATCGAGGTTCAAACTCATAATAATTTTTTCACCAAATTAAAATACCAGTTAAAATTTTGTTTCGATGGTTCAAACTCAATGAAAAATGTCAAACATTAGAAGTAATATTCAAAATTTATCAAAAAAGAAGGAAATTAACTGTAAAAGGAAAGGGAGAGATTTTATCGCTAATGGAACTAACTGTTAAAGGAAAGAATGGTTTTCACAAAAATGTAATTAAATTTAAATAATCTTGATATTTATAGTATTTTGGAAAGTAGCTATTATTATGGTAATTACTTATTGAAATTGGGATATTTTTCTCTTTAGTATTTACAACAAATGAGCTAAAAACTAATAAAATTTGAGTAAAGAAATATGGAGAATGAATGAGGTGAACCTCAAGAAACATAATTTCTTGAGAAAGTTTTAAAAAAAGTTTGAGATAGTAGATACTGATGAGATTATGACTTTGTTTGGCATTGAGTTTTGGAAACACGCTTTTTAGAAAAAATTTTATATTTTTAATTTTCTTTTAATTTTGAAAACTACTTTTGATAGAAGCATGTAAATAGATGTTTTTTCTAAAAGTAGGTTTGAAAAAAACGATTTATAAAAAAATTAAAAAATCAATTAATTAAATCAAAAAAATTCAAAATTTACTTTTTAAACACTTAACAACAATCTCAAACACTCCCACAACATTATTCAAGTTGGTTAAACAAGCAATGGAAGCTAGCTCATGGTACTCAAAATTAATGGCCTTATTTGGTATTGCGTTTAAAAAAAATGCTTTTCGGAAAAAAATTGTATTTTTAACATTTTTTAGTTTAAAAAACTGCTTTTAATAGAAGCAGGTAAATATATGTTTTTTCTAAAAATAGATTCGAAAAAAGTAAATTTGAAAAAAAATAGTTCATAAAAATTTAAAAAAATTAATCAATTAAATAAAAAAAATTAAAAACTTACTTTTAAAACACGAAATAGTAATGCCAAACACCCTAAATATCAATTGCAGAATATGAGTGCTTCGAAGAGGTGCAAAGGCTTGAAGACAATATGATGCGCACCGTTTCAATTAGGCAGTGCACTTGTTATCTGCTGCCGCTTTATTACTTAGCATAGTTAGAGTCTTATTCATACAAAATGCCACCGTTTTGATTGCATATCGTGTGTCGGGATATTTAGTCATTCTGTGAGGAGCGGTTCCCATTTTTTTAGTTCCTCTTTTTATCGTTCTCTGTATATAAGTCTGATATTTATTTTTTTCCTCCATTAAGAAGAAATGAAGCAATCTTCATTCAATTCCAGTTTTCTTGATAATCACAACATGGTATCAGAGCTTTCGTTGGATTGATAAAAACAGGAGCATATTTTATTTCTGCTTGCTTACTTTTTTCCTGCCATAATCAAATTCTTGAAGAGCGTTCTTTGATTTGTTAAAGATGGAAGTGAATCGCAGATCGATAAATCATCAGTATGAGGATCTACGAGTCAACAATAATGGAGATTCTCTGTATTTACGGACTTTAGATAATCCAGGAATGATCTTGGTAATGAATCTTCTTAACGGAGACAACTATTTGACATGGAGCAGGTCCATAATGATTGCATTACGATCAAAGAACAAGTTGAGTTTTATCGAAGAGAATGCTGAAATTCCATATGAGGATTCAGAATCTTATGAACAATGGAGCAGAGCAGATTCTATGGTAATTTCTTGGATCCTTAATGCTATGATAAAAGAACTCGCAGAATTGTTTATATACACTCCTGCTAAAGATCTTTGGAGATTGAAAGAAAATTTTGGAGAAATACTTAGGGTTGAAAAACAGAAAATGGTGCACTTGACTATGGAAGAAGGTACTGAAGGGAGTATTATGTTTGCAAAATCTCAGTTTAATGAAAGGCAAACTTATAATAAAGATTATCCTAAGAAGAAAGAACAAGGGAAACAAGATGAGAAGTTATGTGACCATTGCAAGAAGTCAGGTCACTTGAGGGAAACCTGCTTCAAACTAATAGGTGTTCCTGAATGGTATACTGAGCTTAAGCAGAAGAGAATGAAGGAGCAGGGATAGGCACATATGAAATTAGCAGAAAATGAAGGTGATACTGGAGAACCAATGGAAACACAGGGATGGAGGACCAATCAAAATATAGCAGATATAGTCAAACAGGAGATATCAAGGTTCATGAAGCAAAACCAGCTGCAGAACCAGATGCAAACTGAGAATTATATGCATTTTGCACAAGTTGGTGAGTTTGCAGGTACGGTTTCTAATGTTAATAAAGCTCAATCTAATCATAATTCTACTTGGATTGTGGATAATGGTGCCTCAAATCACATCTGTGCAGATGAAACAATGTTGTATGAAAATTTTCCTATAGGAAATGTCTCTTTAACCAATGCATTGACTTTAACCAATGTTCTTTACCTACCAAGTTTTACCCATAACCTTTTATCTCTAACCAAACATACTAAAATTTAAGGATGAGTTAAACCGAACCGAAACCGAAAATTGAATCGAACCAAATCATATTAAATTCAATTAGTTTTATTTGGTTCGGTTATTATTAAAAACTTCGGTTTATTTGGTTTGGTTGAAAATGTTTAAAAACCGATTATAACAAACCGATCGAAGTTTTTTATACATATTTGTTTTTTATAAATTATATAGTGATTAATTCTAATTTTTGTATAAAATAAAAAAGTTATAGTTTATAATAATTAGTTTTGTTGCATGATAGTTGATAAAATTATTAACTATGACAATTTATTATAATTCGTGTTAACTAATCTTAATTTTATGGTAATTAATAAAATTATGATAATTGATTTTAGTTTATAATAATTTACAAAGTTTTGATTTTAGTTTATGATAATTTATAAAATTATGATAATTGATTTTAATTTATATTAATTGATAAAGTTATTATAATTGATTTTAATTTTTTTTTATAATTGATAAAATATGGTAATAATTATAATTTATATTAATAAATTAATTTACAAAACCGATTAAATCGAACCAAATCCAAATATTTCGGTTCGATTAGATTCGGTTCTTAATATATTTCGGTTCAGTTTATATATATATATATATATATATATATATTAGTTCAGTTTATTGTAATTTAGTTCAGTTTAAAATCGAACTGAATTGATCCACACCCTACTAAAACCCATAATATTGAATTTCTTTTTACTAAATACAATAGCATTCTACAGAACCCAAAGAGTAGAAGGGTTATTGCAGTTGGCAAGATGGTGCGAAACCTGTACATCATGGATAGCTCAACTATTAAACCTTTGTGTAAAAATAATAAAGTTGTATTGTCTTTTCTTCCTTGTTTTATCAATAATGTAGCTACTAATGATGTGGTTACTTGGCAGAATAGGCTAGGCCTCCCCTCCACTATAGTACTATCCAAGCTACACTTTCTTAATAAACGAGAATTTCATATTCCTATACCATGTGATGTATGTCCACTAGCTAAACAATCTAGAATTTCATATTCCTATACCATGTGATATATGTCCGATAGCTCAATTATTTTTTTATTGCTTATTAATTATATATCTATATTATATAAAAATAAATTCGTATTCTTTTTACACTTTCAAGTAAAATTATATATAGACTTAGTTTATGCCTTCTTTAAATTAAAAATTTTAATTTATTAAAATTTTAAGTTGATTCATTCATGTATTATGTATCTGGAATTGGTTGAAAAAAATTTTAGAAAATATTTGAGACTGATGCGTCCATTCTACTCGGAATATATGCATCAGAGGTCTAATGCGTTTGTTCTGTAGGGAATAGAAGCATCATACCACACTTAGTGGAATGATGCCGTTCCATTAAGATCTGATGCATATGTTCCTTGTGAAACAGACGCATTAGACATGTCCTAAATAACCTCATCTTCTTCTTGCTCCTCCATCCTGTCAACAGTCCCATTTTTTTGCCCAAGAAATTTTTTTCTCTCTTTTTTTTTCTCTCCATCTTCTATTTTCCTCTTTACCTTCATCTTTATCTTCTGTCAAGTATTTAAGTTTATTTGGGTCTTACAATGTCTTCTATGTGTTAACTGCATGACAAGGTATTTTTTTTTCTACCGTTTATGCTCCATTTTCATACTCATTGTTTTTTTTTTCTAGTCTCAAAAGCTTGTGGTTCATATTGGAGCACCTACATTTGGCTTTGTTGGAAATTCTAGCACCCTCTCCCTTTGTCAAGGTTAGTTTTTTTTTTTCACTTTCACTATTAAAGTGCCGAAAATCAAGATTATGAGATGTTAGAGTTGATAGAATTGATATATTTTGATGGCTTTGTATTGAATTATATGTTGATGAAATTTTTGAGTTTTATTTTTTGTATTGGATATGGATATTGCCTTTATGGTGTTTGATAAAAATCCTCTATGAAAATCTAAATGAAAGTAGTTAATATTAAAAATAGAGATATTGTTTTTATGGTGTTTGATAAAAAAACCTAAATGAAATTAATATATGGATTGTTATAAAGTATGAAAATTTTATGCCTTCAAGGAGTTTGATGAAATACCTAAATGAACAAAGCAAAATTAATTAATAGACTAAGTAAAATTTTATTATAGAAATTTGATGTTTGAATTTGAAATGAATGATTTTGACAAAAAGAAACTAGAAGAAAAAATTGTTAACAAAATTAATTTTAATTAAAAATAATTAAGATATTGTAATCAAAATATGGTTAATTTACTTTATGCCTTTAAAGTGTTTGATGAAATACCTAAATAAACAAAGCAAAATTAATTGATAGACTAAGTAAAATGGAGCATAAACGGTGGAAATAAATGAAATTCAAGAAATATGGTCAAATGTTTTTTGCAAGTGAGTGTAGGTAGATTAGAATAATTTTTCTATATGTTATACAATGATACTTTGACATTTAAATTTGTAAAATTGTGCTAAACACAATTATTTTTAATTAAAACTTGAGTTGTTCCATTGTGATGCAAATGATGAGTAGATGGACTTTGTATTTGTGAATTGTTTTGTATAAATAACTATAGTATGATTATGAGTTAAGTTGTTGGTAGAAGCCTATAATGACTTTAATTGAAGTTGTGATTAATATATGAATTTTGAGCTTATGAATTGTTAGTATGCTTGTGAATTGAGTTGTTGGAAGAAGCCTATAATGGCATGTGATAAAGTTGTAATGTATTTGAAGTGTTAAATTTGAGGCTTTTGAAAGTTCTTTTACTGATTATGAGTATGCAAGTTTTCATAATTGTATTAAAAAAAAAGATAAGTCTATTATAAAGAATAACAGATGCATCTGACAAAGATCATATGCGTCTATTATAAACAAAACGGACGTATTTGACACGTGTCAGATGCGTTTGGTTTAGTCATAACAAATGTATAGATGCATCTAAGTCATCATTCAAATGTATTTCATTCTTATATATCTGTTCTAAACAAACACATCTGACATGAAAAATTAGACACAAAAGACCATTTTTTATACTAATGAAGCACTTTCAAGATTGCAAGTTTGATGGCAACTAGTCAGCGTTTTTATTTAGCGGTTCTAGTCTGAACAAATATTTACCATGGTTTGAAGGAGATTTCAACTACTTCTAACTTTAACACTTATGTACCTACCTTCCTTGCTCATTATGTGTATAGCTGGCTTACTGAAATATTTTGGATACATTTTACTTCAAATCATGATAGATCTCTCAAAATGATTACTTAGGCTGGTGAGTGAATGGCCAAGTTTTATGAAGATCTTGATGCTCATGGTCTTTCTAGAAATCCATCATGATAAGTTCGTTTGTGTATGCCTGTTGAAAAAATAACTTTGTTGGTTGATGATAACTTAACTATTAGCCGTAGAGAGTACTTCATTAGTCTTCGCTCAAGCCTTTTGATTGCACGTTGCAATAATGTCTATATATACAAGCCATATAGTCCGTATAGATTTAGTAGATAATTTGGCTTTTGTTAAGATATTTCTGGTGATTTGAAACCACACTTTGATGAATTGACCTTGCAGGATGTGATGCAACTTTGGCAATCATATACCAAGCTTCTACTTTAGCAAGAGTGAAGCTACCAATATCAAATGATGACACAACTTTTGTTACCAAAGACTATTTGATTAGTGGGAAAAAAAGATGGCTCCAAACTCCTTTTAGAGACCCAAAAATGATCATTCAGTTGAAGACTAATAAAGGTGATGAAAAATCTTCTAATCACTCCAAGAAAATGACAGTTTGGCGATGGAAAAATTCGTCGTTAAAGGTCAATAAATCCGTTACTAACTGTATTTAGCGACGGACCACATCCTTCGCTAAAATGCTCCTCAAAAAAAAAAAAATAGTGAGGGGCTTAATTCGTTGCAAAATACGACGGATAAGTTGCTCACCAAATATAGGTATGCAAATCTCTCGCTTAATTTAGCGATAGCAATAGCGACAAATAAATCTGTTGCTAATTTAGCAACTGATTTTGTCCATTGCTAAATTATTTTTTATTATTTATTGTGTACAAAACTAGATGTTGCTAATCTGTCTCTAATACATCGTTAATGTCAAATTAATTATTTTTTATTTTTATTTAATATTTTCATATTTTAAATAAAAAGTAAAATTTTTAAAATTTGAAATTGAAATCTAATATAATAAACTAAAACTAAAATCCAAATCCATAATAAATATAAGGTATTATTCAAGTATATTGAAGTTAAGAAATCTGAACATTTAAAGGAAAAAATAGAAAAAATTACTAATTGCGGTCCTGATGCTATTGGATTTGTTGTTGCTGGTCTTACTACTGCTGCTGTTGTGCTGTACCAGAGGAAGATGTGTCTTCACTCAAAAACTTTGTAAGAACCTCTCTGATGAGATGTCAGACCTCTGTGCAGAGGATCACCTCCTCATCCTCCAACATCGACAACATATGATGCTACATGTTCTCTATAACTCGTGTCTCAATAAGACTAGGGATGTTAGAAGCCTGGGAACTGGCTATGGAGCTACAGGATGAGGCATGACTAAAGAAAGTCAGTGCTTTAGAACCTATGCCATTAGGAAGTAGATTCCAAAAGGGAATGGTAGCGATCCTGTAATTAGGAAACAATACATATAAAAAATAATATCATTTGAGGACAACAGGAAAGCATATATAAAACAATTGTAGTTTGAGTCTTACAACAACATCTTGAGATCGTTTATCAATGTACTGTTGGCCTTCAGGTGTCTGTCTATAGTGTGTGTGGCCTCAAACAGCTCAACAGGGTCAAGCTCACTGCCTAACTCATACTCTTAAAATAAAAATAAATTGTAATGTATATAATAGATAAAATGCTAATACATATTAGCATTCAAATCGAAAAAGTTATAGTTAGAAGTCAGATTACTATCTTCTTGGCTCACTCATCCATGGAAATTGATCCATGAGACGACTTTACAAAAGTCACTGTGTGACTTATGCCCTACGACATTGTGTGAACTTTGAACCTTGGGCTTTTTATCTTCTACAGCTCTTTAGGCTAATTTTCTCTACCTACGTGAGAGATAATAAACACTCCCACACTAAACAATTACTTAGTGATATACAATAATACAATATTAAACAATGCACAGACATACATGAGTTCTAACATGTGTCAATCCACGTTTTTCCCCCTACTTATATCATAGGAAAATATAATTATTACATCTTAAATCTTATAAGAATATCATCTTATAGTAGTTATTTAATTTTGTATTGATCCCTTTGGGTATTAAGTGTTTCTTTATATAAGTAGAATCATGTACCCTTACGGTATTGAGTTTCGAGTCGTAAAGCATTAACCTCTCTAGGTATTAAACTTTAGGAGTAATAAACATTAAGGTACTACATTACCATTCAACTTTAGCTAACATTTCAATAAATCCATAACTAGTTTACAAGTTTACCAAGATTACACAATCATGTCACAAGACGCACAAGCAAAGATTTCAAAGTTTGGTCAAGCATCAGACCTATACACAACAATCAAATGCCACGTTTCTACTAAGGCACTAGCCTTTCACATATCTGTGCCTTCAAGGCTCTCATCACACTTAATACTCATTTTAGCATTCATGATTCATACACATAAGGCTCATTAACTTCAAGTAATTATGATTCAATCATGAATCTTATAGCACTTAAGCATTTATAACATTTTAGTTATATAATGATCACAAACATACCATAAAGGTAAGAGTATTATTGTATACAAACCTTAAGTCTCCCTTAATTTTACCTCCTAAAAACAAGCTCCTCTACCATCTTAGTGATCGCCTCAAAGGTCTTGAGGAGTTCCTAAAACCAACATTTCTCATCAAAACCTTTACTTTGCGTAAATACTAGAAATCATGACTATAAACCCTAGGTTCCACAGTTCTCACCTATGGTGTGTTTCCAAAACCAGATCAAGAGTTCAAGGCTACTCTTTTATATATGGGTTAGCATTTTAGTCACAAGATCTTGTTCTATATCTCCCTATTTTGGCCACAAACCCCTCACCCTTGGTAGATTTTTGAGTTCTCTTTTGAAAGAAGAAGGAATCAAAGAGAATCAAAGGTTAAAGAAGGTAAAGTGATGTAAAAATTACCAAAATCCCTTTAGATGACTCCCCAAGGTCGAATTTGGTGTTGGGTTTCCTTGCTCTTCTTCCTTCTTTGCACAAACTCTTCCCTTTCTTCCTAACCCACACTTAAAAAAGAAGATCTTTAGGTCTGATTGTGTTTCTCTCAAGAATTTGAGTGATCTTTGGGTTAGATTCAAGCTTAAAAAGGAGAAGAATATGATTCTAGGGTTTTCTCTCAAGTAGAGGTGGTTGGAAACAGATTTATGACCAAAAGAGGGAGAATGTGAGTATTTATATACCTAACACCGAGCACGGCTCATGCTCAATGCCCTAAAAATCTTATCCCGAGCTTGCACGAGTTGTGCACAAAGTCTTTGGCCACATACCTTACACGGGTCATGCATAGTGACTTCAACCACATACTTTGCATGAGTTGTGTACAGTGACTTCAGCCACTTACTTTGCATGAGTCATGCACAGTGACTTCAGCCACATACCTTTTTATTACCCTAAAAGATCATAATAGTTTCTAGGCCTATTTTGTGGACATGACAACTCTCTCCCCCTTAAAGAAAATTCATCCTCGAATTTATACCTGATATTCCGTGTTGAAAAAGATGGGGGGTATTGAGCTTTCATGATTTCTTCACTTTCCCAAGTTGCTTCTTCTTATGTGTGATTTCTCCATAATACTTTGACTAGATGAACTTTCTTATTTCTTAGGCCAAAATTTCCACTAGCTCTTCTTTACAGGTGAGATTGAGTCGAACCTCAATCGATTTTGGAGTGACAATATGAGATGGATTTGATTGATATCTTCTCAATAAAGAGACCTCAAAAACATTGTGGATCTTGTTTAACTCTGAAAGCAAAGCCAAACGGTATGCAACCGGTCCCACTCTTTCTAGGATCCCATATGTTCTTATAAATCGAGGACTCAACTTTCCTTTCTTTCCAAATCAAAGGATTTTTTTCCATGGAGACACTTTAAGAAACACTTTGTCCCCAACTTCATGCTCAATATTTTTTCTTTTCAACTCTGAATAATACTTTTGGCGATCAGATGCTGCCTTAAGTCTTGCCTTTATAAGTTTAACCTTTTCTTCCATTTCTTGTATCAAGATGGGCCCCACTAACTTCCGCTCACTTAACTCTATCCAGTATAAAGGAGTTTGACACTTCCTACCATATAAGGCTTTATAAGGTGCCATGCCTATATAGTTTGATAATTGTTATTATACGTAAACTCTATTAGTGGAAGATATCGCTCCCAACTTCCCTCAAATTCAATACCACAACCTCTCATAATGTCTTCCAAGATCTGGATAACTCTCTCAGATTGATCATCAGTTTGTAGGTGAAAAATTGTACTAAAGTTGAGCTTGGTACCCAATACTGCTTGCAAGCTTTTCCAAAACTAAAATGTAAATCTCGGATCCCTATTAGATATAATAAACACTAGGACTCCTTGAAGTCAAACTATCTCATGCACATATTTTTCAGCCAACTAGCTCAAAGGGTAGTCTTGCCTGATAGGTAAGAAGTGAGCAAACTTGGTAAGTCTATCCACAATCACTTATACTATATCACACTTCCTTGGAGTCATGGTAGACCAACCATGAAATCTATAGTGATATGTTTCCACTTCCATTCTAGAACAGTCACTTGTTGAAGCAAACCGGATAGAACTTGATGTTCAGCTTTGACTTGTTGACATGTTAAGCATCTAGATGTATACTCTGTGATCTCTTTCTTCATGCCTAGCCACCAGTATAGGGTTCATAAATCTTGATACACTTTGTTGCTACTCAAATGCATAGTATACAAAGTCTTGTATGCCTCTTTCAAATTTTGCAATTTCAAGCTTTCCATATTTGGTACACATAACCTATCATGATAATATAGGCCACCATGTTCATCAATTCTATACTCGAGTTTCTCCCCCTTTTTCACCAACACTTTGACTTTTTGTAAATCCTCATCTTGGCTTTGAGCATTTCTGATCTCGTAATCCGAAGTGGGCCTAATTTGTAACTCTGCCAAGGTTTTTCAGCTCAAGGCATCCACTACTACATTAGCCTTTCCAGGATGGTAATCAATTATGCAATCATAATCCTTGATTAACTCTAGTCATCTTCTTTGCTTCAAATTCAATTCCTTTTGGGTGGAAAGATACTTCAGACTTTTATGATATATATATATATATATATATTATTTGCACCAAATCTTAAGAGTAAAGACAATGGCTGCCAATTCCATATCATGAGTCAGATAGTTGAGTTCATATGGTTTCAACTGCTTGGAGGCACAGGCAATCACCTTGTCTTCTTGCATAAGTACACATCCTAACCCATTATGTGATGCATTACTATATATTACAAAGTCCTTATCAGGAGCAGGTTGGATAAGGATAGGTGCTTCGGTCAACATAGCCTTTAAATGATCGAAGCTAGCTTGACACTCGTCATTCCATTCAAAATTGATCTCCTTCCTTAGCAACCAAGTCAATGGGGTAGTAATGATAGAAAATCCCTTAACAAACCTTCTATAATATCTGGCTAATCCCAAGAAACTTCGGATCTCCATCACATTCCTAGGAGGCTTCCAATTCAAGATTGCTTCCACTTTACTAGGGTCAGCTCTGATTCCCTTTGAAGACACTATGTGCCCCAAGAAGGTCACTTGATCTAGCTGAAATTCACACTTAGACAACTTAGCAGATAATTTATGCTCCTTTAACGTCTGTAATACAATTCCCAGGTGCTCGACATGCTCATCTTTATTTTTGGAATAAATAAGGATGTCATTAATGAATATCACCACAAATTGATCGAGATAAGGTCAAAATGTGTGGTTCATTAAGTCCATGAATGTCGTCAGAGCATTTGTCAACCCAAATGGTATTACTACGAACTCATAGTGAGCATACCTTGTTCTAAAAGCCATCTTTGGAATGTATATCCCTCTAATTCTCAACTGCTAATATCCCGATCTCAAGGTAATCTTGGAAAACACTCTTGCACCTTTCAATTGGTCAAACAAATCATCTATGCAAGGTAATGGATACTTGTTCTTAGTGGTCATCTTGTTCAGTTGTTAGTAATCAATACACAACCTTATTGACGCATCTTTCTTTTTCACAAATAACAATGCACCCCAAGGTGATACATTAGGCCTTATAAAGCCCTTATCAAGCAACTTTTGTAATTGTTTCTTTAGTTCTTTCAATTTTATTGGTGCCATTCTATATGGTGCAATCAAAATAGGAGTTGTACCAGGTGTGAGTTCGATAGCAAACTCCACTTCCCACTCTGGAGGTAAACTGGGTAAGTTTTAAGGAAAGACATCTACAAATTCGTTCACAATCAAAATTTCTTCCGAACTTGGACCCTTTCTACATGTATCAAACATATGAGCCAAGATGGCTTCATATCCTTTTCGAATCATTCTCTTAGCTTTCAATACAAAAATGATTCTCGGAGGTTGAGGAAGACCTTCACTCTGAATCACAATGCTCTCTTAGTCATCAACTTTGAGAGTGATTGTTTTAGAACGAGAATCCATTATTGCCCCATAACGAGAAAGCCAATCCATGCCTAATATTGCATCAAACTATCTAAATGGGAACTCAATCAAATCTGCAAGGAACTTCTTCTCTTGGATGATAATCAGGCACTCTTTGTACATTCGATTCACTACAGTGCTATGACCCAAGGGATTTGTTACCTCTATATCATATTCTAACTTTTCAACAGTCATATACTCTAGTATGGGTGTATGGGTACATATATATGAATTGGTGGAACCAAGTTCTATGAGTGTAATCAAATTCGAGTTAAGAATAGAAAATGTACCAACAATCACATCATCAGCCCCCTAGTCCTCTTTGGCTTTCATTGCATAGGCCCTAATAAGTGCTCTACTAGATCTAGGTCGATTAACGAATTCTGAAACTTCCTATCTGGGCCTTCCTTAGTTTCCTTGAGTCCTGGCTAGTGTCTAAACTGCACCTTGGGTCTAGGCTGGTGCAGAACTATTGCCTCTCAAGCAAACCTTCCTGAGATGGTCCTTAGATCCATATTAGAGACATGCTCCCGTCATCCTCCAACATTCACCTCTATGACCCTTATTATAATGTGGGGCACTTGGGTGTAGAGGTATTCGTAGATGGAGTGGCTTGGGTACTAACTGCTACTGAAATGGACTGAGAGATCTGACTCTTATGATATGATGGCGGGTTCTTGTTCTAACTTTGGCCTTTGTTCTAAAAATACCGCACATTGGTTCAAACTCTCTTGTTTGAAGGTGTTGGGTTGCCATATGATTAACCCTTGGGGCCTCCTTTCGTTTGGGTCTGTGCCACTTTATCAGGCTTTACTTACTCCATAGTAAGAGTAGAGGCAATCAATGCTGCAAAGTCCACGTGCCTATGTGAGGCAACCATGAACCAAATATCCTCATTCAAGCCATCTTCAAACCTTCCACATTGATCGGATTCTACCCCGAGAAACCCTTTACATACTTGCTCAGGTGGGTGAATTATTTTCTATACTCTTCTACAATAAGGTTCCCTTATTGGAGATTTAGAAACTCTTTCCTCATATTATCTATGTAGAAGCTAGCCATATATTTCTTGTGGAACTAAAATGAGAAAGAATTCCTAAGTAGGTGCTTTAGGGCTCTGAGGTCTTCTCATGACTGCCTCCCACCAATCATAGTCGTGCGCTTGTAAGAGAAAAACTGCATATGAAACTTTTTATTCCTCTGTGCACTATAGCTACTTAAATACCTGTTCGACCCTCTCAAGTCAAAATTCTGTTTCAGCAGAACCATCCTCTCTCATTTCCAAGAAATCCATAGCATCGAACTTCCTTAAGTTATCAAACTACATCTTTAAGGGTAGTATGGTAGTGGTAGTGGTGGTGTAGGCACAGCTTGGATCAACTTCTCTAACAAATTAGTCTTTTTTTTTTTTTGCATAAATAGCAAATGTGCTTGTTCGGCCAAAGTTGTAGCCTCACGGGGTGCTGATCAAGCCACACTCTGTCCAGCATCACTAGCTAGACTATGGTGAGGTGGAATCTCTGCATCGAAAGTTTGGTTGTTCTCGGATCCACCCTCGAAATTTGAGTGATCTATCTCCAAACTCTATATTGCAAAAGACATGATCTAAGTTAGAGTTAGACAGGGTATAAGCAGACACACACATGACACTTCCTAAACTCATATCAGTCTTGAATCACATCAACCTGACTCTAATACAAATAAATGTAACACCCCATCATATAGCTAGGATTTATTCCCAACTCATATGAAGATATGTTACTCGACATATATATGAAAATGCGGGAATTTAAAACTTTAAAAAGAAAAAACAATATATATGCATCATGGCCATGATGACTAACTTAAAACAACCCATGAAACTTGTTTATGATTCATCCACAATATTTACATACACAAAAGTGTGGGAGTTTACAAAATGTTAAAAAAAATGTTGAGCCCTTAATAGAGCCATAAAATACAAAAGCTCAATATTCAAATACAATTTGACATGTACAATATGAGAAGACTTTACAAATAATCACTGTGTGACTTGTACCCTGCGGCTTTGTGTGAACTCTGAATCTTGGGCTCTTTGTTTTCTGCAGCTCTTTAGGCTAATATTCTCCACCTATGTAAGAGATAATGAACACTTCGATGCTAAACAATTGCTTAGTGGTATAATTTAATACAATATTAAACAATGCATGGACTTACATAAGTTCTAACATGTGTCAATTCACATTTTTCCCCCTGCTCATATCACAGGCAAATATAATTATGAAGTCTTAAATATTACAAGAATATCATCTTATAGTAGTTATTCAATTATGTATTGACCCCTCTGGATATTGAGCATTTCTTTTTACGCGTAGAATCATTTACCCTCGAGGTATTGAGTTTCATGTCGTAAAGCATTAACCTCTCTAGGTATTAAGCTTTAGGAGTAATAAACATTAAGGTACTACGATACCATTCAACATTAGCTAACATTTCAATAAATCCATAACTAGTTTACAAGTTTACTGAGATTATACAATCATGTCACAAGATGCACAAGCAAAGATTTCAAAGGTTGGTTAAGCATCGGACCCATACACAACAATCAAATACCTCGTTTCTACTAAGGCACTAGCCTCTCACATATCTGTGTCTTCAAGGCTCTGATCACACTTAATAGTCTTTTTAGCATTCATGATTTACACACATAAGGCTCATTAACTTTAAGTAATTAAGACTCAATCATGAATCTTATAGCATTCAAGCATTTATAACATTTTAATTATATAATGATCACAAACATGAGTCTCAATCATACTATAAAGGCAAGAGTATTATTGTATACAAACCTCAAGTCTCCCCCAACTTGACCTCCCAAAAACAAGCTCCTCTACCTTCTTGGTGATCGTCTCAAGGGTCTTGAGGAGTTCCTGAAGCCAACATTTCTCATCAAAACCTTTACTTTGCGTAAATACTATAAATCATGACTATAAACCCTAGGTTCCATAGTTCTCTCCCATGGTGTGTTTCCAAAACTAGATTAAGAGTTCAAGGCTACTCTTTTATATATGGGTTAGCATTTTAGTCATAAGATCTTATTCTATATCTCCCTATTTCAGCCACAAATCCTTCACCTTCGATAGATTTTCGAGTTCTCCTTTGAAAGAAGAAAGAGTCAAAGAGAATCAAGGGTTTAAAAAGGTAAAGTGATGTAAAACTTACTAAAATCTCCTTAGATGACTCCCTAAGGTCGGATTTGGTGTTGGGTTTCCTCGCTCTTCTTCTGTATTTGCACAAACTCTTCCCTTGCTTCCCAACCCATTCTTAAAAATGAAGATCTTTAGGTTTGATTGTGTTTCTCTCAAGTATTTGAGTGATCTTTGGGTTTGATTGAACCTTAGGAAGGAGAATAATGTCATTATAGGGTTTTCTCTCAAGTAGAGGTGGTTGGAAATGAATTTATGACCGAAAGAGAGAGAACACGGGTATTTATATACTTGACACCAAGTAAGGGTTATGCAGCCAGCACAAGTTGTGCTCAATGCCCTAAAAATCTTATCCCAACATGGCACGGGTCGTGCATAGAGTTTTTAGCCACATACCTTGCACGGGTCGTGCATAGTGACTTCAGCCACATAATTTGCATAGGTCGTGTAAAGTGACTTTAGCCACTTACTTTACATGGGTTGTGCATAGTGACTTTAGCCACATACATTTTTATTACCCCAAAAGATCATAACAACTTCTAGGCCCACTTTTTGGGTGTGATAGGACGAATGAAATCCTTGATGGTTATTGAGTTGATATCTCCCTTAGCCATTTGTGGGGATTGAAGAAGTGGTTGAGTAGGTGATAGTATCTCCTCCACCATTTGTGGTAGAACAAATACCTTCTGAAACAAAGAAAGAGTACGGGCATTGATATCCTCAATCAATCTTTAATCAATCTTTCCTTGAGGAGAGCTCTTGGGCCAACATCAATGGTGGATCACATAGTGAAGCGGGTAGGTATGTAACATTCTCGACCATCCATACATGCATTATGACACGCATTACATTTGGACATATTTGTTTTATAAATGTCTGTCACACGAAACACATGCATACGTAGGGATTTTGGCGTGAACGTATTCACGAGATAGGCTTGACACGGGTCGGTTTATCGCAATAGGACCAAGTCGTACGT
>CATIWF010064660.1:0-14152 GCA_949630135.1 Balakata baccata
CTAAAACAGGAAAATTGGGGGCAAAGCCATCAAGTACTCCAATGATTCCTAGTGTGCAACTTACAAAGGATGATGAACTATTTGAAGATCCTGAGAAGTATAGAAGATTGGTTGGGAAGTTGAATTATCTCACTGTGACTCGTCTGGATATTGCATATTCTGTTAGTATTGTGAGTCAATTTATGTCGTCATCAACAGTTCATCACTGGATAGCTTTAGAACAAATTTTGTATTACTTGAAAGGGGCCCCTATACGTGGTATTTTGTATGCGAATCATGGACACACTTATATTAAGTGCTTTTCAGATGCCGATTGGGCAGATTCAAAGATTGATAGAAAATCTACATCAGGTTGCTGTGTCTTTGTTGGAGGAAATTTGGTTTTATGGAAGAATAAAAAGCAAAATGTTGTATCATGCTCAAGTGCTGAATCAGAATATCGGGCCATAGCACAATCTGTATGTGAGATTATGTAGATATGTCAACGCTTGACTGAGGTGAGTCTCAAGATTACGGTACCAGCAAAGTTGTGGTGTGATAATCAAGCCGCTCTTCATATTGCTTCTAATCCTTTTTTTCACGAACAAACAAAACATATTGATATTGATTGCCACTTCGTTCGGGAGAAACTACAACAAGATTTGATCTCCACAGGATATGTGAAGACAAGAGAACAATTGAGATATCTCTTCACTAAAGCTTTAAATGGGGCTCGAGTTGATTATTTTTGTAACAAGCTGGTCATGATTAATATCTATGCTCTACCTTGAGGGGAGTGTTATAGAATATAATATCATAATTAGATAATCCCCTAATTAGTAGTAGTAAATATCCTAATTAGATAATCTCCTAATTAGTGGTTGTAAATATCCTAATTAGTATAGTTGCCTTATTAGCATTCCATCTTTGTATATAAATATGAAAAGCTTATAGCAATAAACTCAAGAAATATATTCCCATATATCTGTTTTTACATTCTGCAAAGCGTTCAAATTAAGGGATCACCTAAGGGACCATAAAGATAGAGAAATGTTTGCTTAGATCACTCTTCTATGACTTATTGTGATGTCTATTCATAGTTATCCAAAACCTTTTTGCTTCCTCTAACTTAGGTGTTTGTATTGGCTTTTAGTTTAATGTTTCTATTCAACAGTTTTGGTATATACAAACTGTGATTTGATCTCTTACCTGAATTTCAATGTAATGTCTAGCTAATATTCAAGATAGTTAAGTATTTAAAAAAATACCATCTAATTCTTGTTGATTTTGAATTTCGATTGTGAAGGAACTGGACTTTTGATGGCCAGTGCTTTTTTGTGTGCCACTTTGTGTTCCTCACAAGGTTCGTCCATGGAGGGTGGGCCAAGCCCTAAGATTAGACCGAAAGGCGTAGTAAATGGATAACATGCAAATATTTTTGTATTACCCTTCTTGGTCCCGGGAGGTTAGGTTAGCTGAAACATGGTTATTCGTTCAAGGATACAGTGTCTCTGCAGCTGTAGAAATAGTATGAATGTACCATGTTGTGCAACTCATTTATAAGTTCATCCTTGATTATTTGAACCCCAAATATCTTTCTTGTCACTGTCTTGCTTCATTTCTTCTCCGAAGTCACTTCAGTGATTGGCTATTGAAATTAAATCATATATTTATATTTTCAAATATGCAACAAGATGAGTCAATATCATTTTCTTTTGTTTGTATGCGCATTTAGATTTCTTTTAATTTGTTAATCAACTTGTAATTTGTATGCATAATCAACTGACATTTAATGGTTAACAATCATTCAGTTTATCTTGAAGATAATTAAACAAGTTCTAGTTTTCTACTAATGTTTCATGTTTAACGTAATGGAATAACATTAGCCATAATATTAGTTTTGGAGGTTTTTTTTTTTTTTAATCAATTGATTGTGATAATTACTAATGTGTATGTGTGATTCTGGAAGAAAAAAAAATGTTAGATTATCATGCTTAAACAATGTCATAAATTTTATAACCTATATTTTGTTCATATGATATAATTATGACAAATACTCCTTCAAAATTTACCTTACAATAGGTCTAATTTTTGCTGTGTAGGAAGGATAACATAATCAAAAAAACCAAAAGATATCAAACTTTCGAAAGAAATTCAAGTAAAAATACAGATAAAACAATGTCCCCATGTTGCTCTTGCAAAATCAGTTGCTTCTTCCTGTATATGTATTCCTTTACTCTATTGTGCTTATTGGGATGAGAAATTCAGAAATCAATTAATCCGTTGATATTGAATCCAAATACTTTTAGTCTGCCTCTTTAACAGACAGACTATAGCTGACCTCGTTACTTGATAGGAATCTTATGATCATGCAACAAATAAGTGGCACTCATATTCCTAAACTATGCTCTAATTATGTTATTACCATCTTTCTCAACCTCATCTTTATGTGCATACTCTGTTGCTTCTTCCCCAGTTTCCATTCATTCAACCTATTAATGATACTAACTTTACTACATCTAATGCGGCACTGGTATGCTATCTCGTATCTATTTGTATTTTTTTCTGTATTTTAATAAGTGCATGCATATGGGTGGGTAAGATTTCTTTTTCTCTGGTTTTGTGTGCTTGTCCATGTGGGTTTAGGCAAGTGTGTTTTCTATCATCTTATTGCATTTTGTGTAGATGGAACAACAAATTTTGCACATGGTTATCCTAGCTTTGCTGTTTCTGTGGGTGTTCTGTACCGAGGAAATCCTGCTGCTGCTGCTGTGGTATGATAATATGACAATCTTTTTCTTTTCTGACAATTTTCTTACAAGATATCTGCATGTTTCTGTATTCAAACATGTTTATGTTCATATCTGTTGAAATTTTCAACTCCCCATTATATTTGCTTTCATCATACTTTGGTGTAGAAGTGTACAACCAACAGAAAAGAAGATCAATTTGTGTAAAAAAATTAATGAAAAATAAATGTTCATATCTGTTGAATTTTTCAACTCCCCATTATATTTGCTTTCATCATACTTAGGTGTAGAAGTGTACAACCAACAGAAAAGATCAATTTGGGTAAAAAAATTAGTGAAAAATAAAGCTAAGGTCATTTAGCTTCAAGAGCAAAAAAAAAAAAAAAAAAATTGAATTTGGAAAATTAAGAGAGAGCAGGGTTTGCTATTTTGTTTTGTGATAATATCATAGGCAGTAGCTGCAGAGTTTAGATTCTAAAAGTTATTCACTTATTGTTCCATGTTTATTCAATTTGAGGTATTTTTCATATGCTGTTAGAGTAGCATGTAAACAATAGGTGACAAGTATCATCATTTTCTTACTTTGCTTCTTGCTTGAGTTGGAGAAATTTATATTTTCATCCTAACTAAAATCAAGCCCAAATATAATGGACTTACTGGAGTCTTAAACTTCATGTGGAAGTTGCTGCAATTGGGGGTTCCTTTATGTTGGTAGTTAGCTTGCCCCCTAACGTCCAAATTAGAGCTGTATATGTGGTTAGGTAGAATGACGTCTGATCTAAGATCATAAAATCTGGGACCAAACAATGATTCTTGCCTAGGACAGGGAAGTAGATATTAAGCTTAGCATATGTCTGTTGAGCCAATATTCCTCGTCGAGTTAGTATTGTTTTGAAAACGTTAGTATTGCGCTACCACTTAAATGTGTCTACAAGTACACGGGAAAAAAAAAGGAACATAGAAGAAGTTGGTTTGTTTGCATAAATGCTGATGCAACAAATTTGAAATTTGAATTAAATAAGGGGATGCTATAGTTCTCAAGTTCTAGATGAGAGATATTACTCCATATTGAAATTTTATCTTCATATTGTATTTGTCTATACTCTTTGCTCGCTTCATCTCGTCCATGTATTTGAAACTTTATGCATTTTTGTGGTTTTTAATTTTAGAAGAATTTGCTAGTTCATGTAATATATATACTGAAGAAAGCCAAAGCCATGTTTGTGGCTCAATGCGTCTAACTAGCATGATTAATTGGCAATTCAATAGGTTTGTACTTTTTAGTGGTAAATAAGCATAATTTTCGATTCATATTCTTGAACTGGGCTTAATGACAAAAGATATCTAGACATTTTCATGTTTTTTGCAATTTTATTCAGGCCTTTAATTTTTCACAGTTTTCTCTGAATTTCAAAAGTAGTTGCAACTTTATCTAAATATTTGAATTAGTTTAATGTTCAAATATAAGTGAATGTATTCAACAAATTTTATTTGTTGATCATCAATTATCATGCAATTTTCATGAGGAAAAAGTCAGAAGAAAATAATAACAATTACTTCCTTCGTCCCACTTCAAGTACTCAATTTGATTTTTTATTGTCTCACTGTCCTTCAAGAAGTTTATGTATTGTTGATTAGTTTTTGTTATAGATTGGAATATCTCCATAATCTCTTAATTAGTGGCCTAATTCGTGTTGTAAATATGTAGTATCCTAATTAGTTTAGTTTCCTTACTAGCCATAACCTTTGTATATAAATATATAACATTTTACATCAATACATACAAGAAATTCCATTCCCATATCTTTGTGTTTTACATGGTATCAAAGTATTAGAGAGTGGGATTTGGGTCTGCAACATAATTTTTCAGATTTGGGTTATCTGTTAATTTGACAGATTAGGGTTCTGAAAATTGGGTCTTCAACTTGGAGCTATCTTATGTTGTCATCACCCACCTAGGGAGGAGCGCCACGAGCCGATCAGCTTCCTCCCAGAATCCAGTGGTCAGACGCGCCGCTCGTGCCACCCCAATCTCCTACCCTAGAATCACGCACCGGGGCATGAAGGCGCGTTTGTCGTTGTTGTCACCACCATTTGACTCGCCCTTACTTGTACAACACTTTTTCGAGCTTGGTTGAGGTTATACTCTCTTGGTTTTACTACTCACTTGAGACCAGGTTCTATTCATTCATATTTTTGGTATTGCCAACTCTGGTTTTTTATTTGTTGCTTCTGTTTTTGCTGGGATAATTGCTGTTGTTTAGGTATGGCTGACAAAAAGACTGTTTCTGATGTGATTCCGGTATGTTTAAAATTACGGAATACAAACTCAATAGCTCTAATTATATGGATTAGAGCAAGATGATTCGTCTTTGTTTACGAAGTATTGATAAACACCAACATATGACTGATAATCCACCTAAAGATGAGTCTAGACAGACATAGTTACGGGAGGATGCTCGGTTATTTTTGCAGATTCGTAATTCTATTGATAGTGAGGTCATTGGCTTGATTAATCACTGTAAGTATGTCAAAGAATTGAAGAATTATTTAGATTCTTATATTCTAGAAAAGGGAATATTTAATTTATGAGGTTTGCAAAGCATTTTATCATGCAGAGAAGCAAGATCAGTCTCTTACCACTTATTTTATGGATTTTAAGCAAACTTATGAGGAGCTTAATATGCTGATGCCTTGTAGTTCCGATGTGAAGGTTCAACAAAGTCAACGAGAGCAAATGATCATTATGAGTTTTCTAACTGGTCTTCTTCCTGAATTTGAGACTGCAAAGTCTCAGATACTCTCGAGTTCCGAAATTTCTTCCTTGCATGATGTTTGTAGTATGATACTTCGTATAGAAGGACCTCCACCTGTTCAATATTATAGTGCTCTTGTCAGTCAAGATCATGAGTATGAACGTTCTTATCACAAGGGTGGTGGTAAAGGAGGATCTAAGACTATTGAGTCTCGAGCTTCGGATTAGGAGGGATTGTGTGCCATTATTATCATAAGTCAGGCCATATGAAGCGTGATTGCAAAAAACTTCAGTATAGAATCAGAAAACTCATTTTGCTTATGTGGCATCCACTATTGACACATCTCAAAAGTCAGTCCTTATATTTGCAGATGAATTTGCCAAGTTTTCCTAGTACCAGGAATCATTGAAGTCTTCATCTACTCCAGTTACTGCTATTGCCGATTCAAGTAAATCCAATTCACGTCTTGTTTCCACCTACACCAAATGGGTTATTAATTTTGGTGCCACATATCATATGACAGGTAATTCTAGTCTTTTTTCTAATTTCCAATCGCAGAAGTCCACTTCTAATGTCACATTAGCAGATAGATCATCATCTTTTCTTGGTTATGCTACAATTAATCTGACCCCTCTACTTCCTTTGACATCTGTTTTTCATTTACCTCAATTGTCTTTCAATTTGATTTCTGCAAGCCAAATTATTCGCACTCTTAATTGCTGCATTTCATTCTTTCTTGATTATTGCTTGTTTTAGGATCTTATGACGAAAAAGATTATTGATAGAGGACACGAGTCAGGAGGCTTCTACATTCTTGACACTCAAATCCCTTGGTCTATTGTATGCTCTAGAGTTACCTCACCCTTTCAGGTGTACTATTAGTTGGGGCATCCTTCTCTTCCTTCGCTTAAGAAGCTGTGCCCACAGTTAAGTAGGTTATCTTCCTTAGATTGTGAGTTGTGTCAATTTGTTAAACATCATTGTCTTAGTTCAAATCCTAGAGTTAATAAAAGAACTATTTTTCCTTTTGAATTAGTTCATTATGTTATTTGGGGTCCTTATCCAGTTCAGTCTAAAACTAAATATTTTGTAACTTTTGTTGATGGCCATTTTCGTATGACTTGGTTATATTTAATGAAAAGTCGTTCATAATTATTTTCGCATTTTTGTGCTGAGGTTAAGACTCAATTTAATGTTTCTGTCCATTTATTGCAGAGTGATAATGTCAAAGAATATTTGTCAGCTTCTTTTCAAACTTATATGATGCAACATGACATCCTTCACCAAACATCGTGTGTTGAGAATGAAAGAATAGACATCTTTTCGAAACAACAAGAGCTTTTTTGTTACAAATGAATGTATCTAAAACTTTTTGGGCTAATGCAGTTTCAACAACATGTTTGCTGATTAATCGCTTGCCTTTCTCTGGTCCTCATGTTGAAACTCCTTATAGTATCCTTTTTCCTACAAAGTTAGTATTCCCTATTGAACCTAGGATATTTGGTAGCACTTGCTTTGTTCAGGATGTTCATCCCAATGTCACTAAATTATATCCCAAGTCATTGAAGTGTATATTCTCGGTTGCGAAAAGGGTATAGGTGTTACTATCCTAATCTAAGTACCTTGTCTGTGCTGATGTTATATTTTTGGAAGAAACACCGTACTTTTCATCTTCTGTTTCAGCATGTCAGGAGGAAGAAGATGATTTGTTAGTCTACACTATCACATCCTTAGAACCAATCACATCCTCTAGACCTATTTTTTCCTCGACTCCCACCAAGCCTCCTATTCTTCAAGTCTATTCTAGAAGTCAGCACCCTCCTGATCCATATCCTACACCAGCTCCTCCATCATTTGATCTTGTATTAAGTGATGATCTTCCCATCGCCCTATACAAAGGTAAGCACCAATGTACTTATCCTATTTCATCTTTTGTTTCTTATCAGTCTTTCACCTTCTTCTGCCTCCTTTGTTGCATCCCTTGATTCCATCACTATTCTTAAAACTGTTCGTGAAGCCTTGTCCTATCCTGGATGACATAATGCAATGCTAGAAGAAATGAATGCTTTGGATGATAATGGTACTTGGGCCTTGATTGATTTACCTTCAGGAAAACAGGCTATTGGATGCAAGAGGGTGTTTACAGTTAAGGTCAATCCTGATAGGTCAGTTGCTCACTTAAAAGCCCGTCTTGTTTCCAAAGGTTATGCTCAAACCTATGGAGTGGATTATTTTTGACACTTTTTCTCCTGTTGATAAACTAACATTTGTGCAATTGTTTATTTCTATGACAGCAACTCATAATTGGCTTTTATACCAGTTCGATATCAAGAATGCATTTCTCCATGGTGATCTCCATGAGGAAGCTTATATGGAGCAACCTTCAGGGTTTGTTGTTCAAGGGGAGTATGAGAAAGTCTGTCGTCTTTGTAAATCTTTGTATTACTTGAAACAGAGTCCTTGAGCTTGGTTTGACAAGTTTAGTCAAGCAGTTGAAAAGTTTGGAATGCTGAAATGTAAGTTTGATCATTTGGTGTTTTACAAACAATCTAATGCTGGAGTTATTTTGCTGGTTGTGTATGTTGATGATATTGTTATTATTGGGAGCGGTATGGGAATCTCATCTTTGAAGTCTTTTCTCCATACTCAATTTCACACTAAAGACTTAGGGCTGCTGAAGTATTTCTTGGGGATTGAAGTTACAAGGAGTAAAAGAGTTATTTTCCTATCTCAAAAAAAATATGTGCTTGACTACTTGTTTGAAACAGGAAAATTGGGAGCAAAGCCATCAAGTACTCTCATGATTCCTAATATCCAACTCACAAAAGATGGTGAACTATTTGAAGAACTTGAGAAATATAGAAAATTGGTTAGGAAGTTGAATTATCTTACAGTGACTTGCCCAGATATTGCATATTCTGTCAGTATTGTGAGTCAGTTTATGTGGGAGATCTTTTCACTAAAGCTTTAAATGGGACTTGCGTTGATTATCTTTGTAACAAGTTGAATATGATTAATATCCATGCTCCTGCTGGAGGGGGAGTGTTATAGATTGGAATATCTCCATAATCTCCTAATTAGTGCTGTAAATATGTACTATTCTGATTAGTTTAGTTTTCTTATTAGCCATAACCTTTGTATATAAATATGTAACATTTCACATCAATACATACAAGATTTATTCCCATATTTATGTGTTTTACATTTTTTTTTTTATAGGGGGTGGGTGGTTAGTGATGCTAAAGCGTAGCTATTCTAAGTATCTAGGCTTAGTTTTCCAAGAAGATGGGAGGGTAGATGAGGATGTAAACCATAGGATGAAAGCAAGATGGTTGAAATGGAGAAGTGGTACAAGGTTGATATGTGATAAGAAGAAACTGAATAAAGTGAAGGGAAAGTTTTATACAATGGCAATTAGGACAACTATGCTATAAGGGAGCAAGTGTTGAGCAGCTAAAGCTCAACATATCTATTGGATGAATGTGGCAGAGGCTAAGATGGATGTGGAGGCATACAAGGATGGATAAGATTAAAAAGGAAAGCATTTGGCATATTTTGGAGATAAAATAAGAGAAAGACGTTTGAGATGGTATGGGTGTGTGGTATGTAGATCCCTAGATGTGTTGGTTCAAAGATATGGCAGATTAGTTGTAGCATGTAGGAAGAAGGGTAGAGGTAGGCCTAGGATCATGTGGAGCGAATAGTGGGTAAGGATCTATGATGTCTTGATATTGAGGTGTGGATCTAGCCTTGGACATAAGAATTTGGAGATAGAGAATCCAATAATCCATATAGCCAACCCCATCTAGTAGGGGATAAGGCTTACTTGTTATTGTTATTGATTAGTTTTTTCCAACTTTACCCTTATTTTTGAAGATCCATTGTATTAGCATGAGCTTCACAATATCAATAACTTCATAACATTTTCTCCTTTTTAGTCATATTTTTGTATCTTCGGTAAAATTAATGAAGTGAGTGGAAATAATTTGAAATTATTTAGAGATTGATGAAGGATAATTTAGTCAATTGAAAGTACTTTTTTTTTTTTTAATTAATGTTCTTTGATCATTTTGTTAATGCTTGTTTGTGCCAAAGCAAAGTTGAGCAATTGAATTGGGACGGAGAGAGTAATTATCAAAATATAACTGACCAAAAGTATAACTAATTTTAGTGCTTCGATAAATTTTAACTAATTTCTAAATCTGGAAAAAATTGCCAAAATTTAAAGATTTGAATAAAATTGGAAAAATGTGAAAAGGTTTAGATATTGTGTCATCATGCCTTTAAACTATGATGTTCATATCACATACGGCTACGACATAGTAATTGAGGATTTGGTATGATATTTGGGACTATTATATGTCTAAGGTCCAATATTGGAATAATTTCAGAGGTTTTCCTTGATTTTGTTTGTGTCAACAAACAATTCGAAATGCCTTGACTTTTTTTAGAATAGGTCCAAGTCAAATAACAATGATTCGAAACACTTATTCCTACACTATATCAGAAACCCAAGGATTCAATTGTATGAATATGTAAAATACAGAATTTCCAATCCTTTTGTTATGAAAATTGGTCCTAGATTCTTTGAATCTAGTCCATGTTTATTTACATTCGAGATCATCGCTTTATCCTTCAACGTATTAATAGAATACCATAAATTCATAATGTGCTAGAAATCTATACTGATGAACAAAACAAATTAGTTTTTTTTTTAATTCTTTTTTCTTGTAAGAATTTGGCGGGAAAAGTTGTTCAAGTATTGAAATATTAAACAAGAAAGAATGAACATGCGCTTTATAGAAATTACCACTAACTTCCTTCAGAAAAAAGGGGGAAAATTGATAATATAACATCTCATGTCTAGGTAGAGTTTGTTGGAGGTCACATGGCCTGGAATACCCGTATATTTTCTGCAACCTCTGGTATGTAGCTTCTGATTAACATGCTATTATTTCTTTCTTCATTTTCCTTGTCATGTTTTATTTATTTATTATTATTATTGAATTGCTTTTCATTGTTATAGGTGGGGGAGCATTTTGTAACGGGCAAAGAATTCATGTGAGTCAAACTGATAAGGTAACGGCACATATGTTAATTGAAGATCATTGAGGAAATTTAGATGTTATTAATTTGTCTATTAGCATATTGTTTGCTTTAAATTATTCAATGACATTGAATCAATATTTTTGCTGATGAATTGAACTAGCATACTATATTAAATAATTCCTTTACAAGGAAACTCATTCTTTGAGCTTTCGTTGCTTCATACTCATTAAGAGAGCGGCCTACAACCTCAGTGAACCAATTGTGGTAAAACACACACCTTTCTTATTTTCTTTTCTGTTCTGAAATAAAAGTCCAGAAGAAAGTGAATAACAGTATGTCCACTACCTAACAGTTTCCATGTTGTCAGGCACATTGATTTACATAGGTAATATTGATAAATTATTAATTAAGCAGCCTAAACTCAATTTCTTAAAACAATGAAACTCTGCAACTAGAAAACAATAAAGTAATAAATCAGCAACATAACAAAGAATCAGTTTAACCCTCTTAACCTCACTTACTCTGTTCAGTTGTGGTTAAGTTTGTTACAGTTCCCCTGCCCTATCCCATGCACCTATGCTTTTGAACAATTTTTCTTTACAATCAAATGGAAAAAAAAAAGACAGAGAGAAGGGGAATGCTCTGGGTATGAGCAAAATAGATTGTGAACATAATACAGTGTGAATAGATATGCTGGATATATTTGAAAATTTCACCCAAATTTGCATTGAATCACCTTATGCCTTTTTAGGTGGAGCAATCACTTTTTGTCACTGGGTTTGGATATGAACATGATGATGCGTGGGCTACCAACATTGAGTTATTTAAGGAATATACTGATGTCAGCAGGGTATTTTCTTCTCTAATTTTCTGGTCTAATTAGATATTACTTTACTCGAGCACTATAGATTATGCTCTTATGGTGTTTCTTACTGTGTTATAGCTCTTGCTAAAATTGTATGTACAGGGTGTGAGAAGGCTTGGTGCTGCTGCTGTGGACATGTGCCATGTGGCTCTAGGAATTGTAGAAGCTTATTGGGAATACCGTCTAAAGCCATGGGATATGGCTGCTGGAGTTCTGGTAAAATTTATTCGTCATGTTTCTTGCATTTTCTTAATATGCAATTACATTCTCCATCTCAACTGGTGGGTTGAATTATCTTTAGTGGGACTTTGAACTGTTAGCATGTTGGTTGATTTTTTTATTATTATTTTTGGATTGCACAAAACTACCATGTGGTTTAGGCTTTTGACGCTTCAAAGGTTATGGTTTGATATGCATTGAGTTAGTATCTTATGTTTTCATTTTGTGACTACAGCTCATTATCTTTTGTTAAACCTTAACGCTGGTGTTGGAAGACTGGCTATTGATTTAAATAGGAAAAATCAATTATGTATTTAAAGTTAACTTTCCTTGTCACAACAATATATTTTTTTTCTCATTAATTATATGCATCACATTTGTGTGCATTTATTATCTAATATTCAATACATTACATTTTCTTTTGAATTTACCTAAACCTTTCATTAGTTCAATGACCACTCATTTTTGAAAATATTGCTCAAATCGCAATCCTAAAAGAACATATTGTGAGCAAAATACTACTTGGAATCTTGTTTGTCCAAGACAAATTTGAAAATTCTTTTCTTAAACTGTGCTAGCATTTCCCCCCCCCCCCCCCCCCCCCCCCCCCCCCACAAATGCTGGACTTACTTTAATAGTCGAGTCCTTTCCTCTATCTCAATGCCCTGCAATTTCTTTGCTTCAATAAGCTTCACAAGCACCATTCTGGATAAGTATGGTTATTGGTTACTTCTTACGTGTTACCTGTAAAACTTGATCATTATTGGCATGATGGAATGTTCAGAAGGAGTGATTGAAGCTATAGTGTTGAAAATGGATCGAGAGTTTCCAGTTATAAGTTGTAGCAATGTTTTTATAATTGATGTTGTTTATTTACAATTACAATATATATTTTCCCTTTTCAAGCAGATAGTTGAAGAAGCTGGTGGAACAGTAACTCGCATGGATGGTGGAAAGTTTTGTGCATTTGATAGATCTCTTTTGGTATCTAACGGTGTGCTGCATACCAAGGTTCAGACTTGCTCTTTCTCTAAAATATTTGCATTCTCTCATTCTACATGCGTGCTTTGTTCTCTTCATGTGTTCTATACAACCATCACGAGAACTTCACTTTTTAATATCATTTTTACTTATTGACAAATCCATAGAAAAACTAACACAAGTTCACTAAATTTTTAGTTGTCGAGAAGGGTCAATTCAGGTTTCTATCTTATTTTCATTTTTATCAACATAACTTTTGAACTAACCTTCTCTAAATCATGCCTTATAGAAAATATCTTACCAAAGGTTATCTGGAAAAATGTCATTCCCTCGATAGATATTTTTTTGAATGATCTCCACGCTAATCCACAAGCTTAACAAGCTAGGCAAAAGGTCAAAATTGCACCCTATGGTTTGGCCCTAAAGGTGGTTGGGATGACAACGGGTAGTACCCACGAAAAATGTCATACCCGAATCTGATTATATATACCATTATCCAAACCCGTCCCAAATCTGTTTAAAATTATAATATTAATATCCGTATCCGTTCCAAAACCAATTAACATTACCCAATTAATACCCGAACCTGTTTAATTACTTGTTTACCATAAAAAAATTTAAAATAAAATAAAATTCTAACTAACTAAATAATTAAAATATACATAAACAATCTACCATAAATTACTATAACATCAAATAAAACTGTTGGTAAATTAGGAAAGATATGATTTTAAGAATAAAATTCTATAATCAAGGAAAAATTTGTTATTTCTTTTATTATAGGTATTTCATATTTGATTATTTCCTTTATTGTTGATTATTTGATTATTTCCTTTATTGTTGGGATTCTAGAGTCTTTCTTCCTCTATAAATATGTAACCAATTTTTCTGTCAAAATAAGAAAAAAGAGATTCAGATTTTTTTTTTCTTCTTCTTCTTCCTATTGTTTTTTTCTACATGATATCAAAGCCCTAGGTTCGACCATGGATTACAAAGCCGCTATGGTCGGCTCTAGGTCAACGTCTTCTGAAGGTAGTAACGCCATAACGTCTTCAGAGGGAATAAGAAACTCAGCAGCTGTTTCTCTGCCTAACAATTCCCTACAAATCACCATTCATAAGTTGAATGGCAAAAATTACTTTGAATGGTCCCAGTTCGTAAAGTTAGTAATAGACGGAAAAGAAAAATTAGGTTATTTGAATGGTGAAGTGAAACCGCCAGCCACGAATGATCCTAAATATAGGTAGTGGAGGTCAGAGAACTCAATGGTGACAGCCTGGTTGATCAACTCTGTGGAACTAGCTATCGGCAAACCCTTCATGTTTCTTCCAACAGCATGTGATGTGTGGGATGCTGTAAGAGAAACATATTCAGATCTAGATAATCATTCACAACTGTATGAACTGAACACTAGAATGTGGAAAATGCAGCAGGGAGATCGTGAAGTGACTACATATTATAATGATATGATGGTTGTTTGGCAGGAATTGGATTTATTTGAAGAAGAGGAATGGGAAAGCGCAGGTGATAGTACCCGGTACAAAAAGAAAATA
>CATIWF010064663.1:0-10715 GCA_949630135.1 Balakata baccata
CAACCAATTCCTTGTATTTTGAACAGGCTCACACACAATCCAAACAAGAGTTTTTCTCACTAGGGTCACTCTTATAACATATATTCAAGTGTTTAAGGTTAACACTTAAACAACTAAGTGTTTTCTCAAGGCTCATACCGATCCCAAATCCCTTGTGTTTTAATAGCTCACACAACAACCAATTCCTTATATTTTGAATAGGCTCACACACAATCCAAAATAAGAGTTTTTCTCACTAGGGTCACTCGTACAACTTATACTTAAGTGTTTAAGGTTGAACTTATACATTTTTTCTTACAATAGAGATGAAAAATAAAATTGCAAGAGTTTTAGCATACTTAAAAATTAAGTTATTATATTCTATGGCCTTTTGGAGGTCTATTTATAATGTTTACCTTCCAATTAGCAGTTACATATGATGCCAAAATTATTTCTAACATTCAAAAGATGATTGACTAAAAGTTGTCTGACAGATATAGTTTTCCAGTTGGGAAATTCATATATCCATTGAAGCCTTACACGTTGTAGGTTTGAATTTGTTATTTTCTTCAACGGCTCTTTAATGGCTAGTCTCAATCGAATTTTCCAGTCGGGACAGAAGTTTTCTAGTCATGAAAATATGTTTTTGGTCAGGACAACTTTCTGAAACTTTTGACTTGAAGCTTGGAATGCTTGAATCAAGCACTTCTAGAGGGGGAAATTGTCCTTCAATATTTTACAAATTTTCTTACTAAGCAAATCAAATCCAATTGACTTTAAACTTTGTATATTATCAAAACCAAAGTTATAAAAAACGGCCTGATCAATAAACCGGAGAAGCCAACGGGTTACGGGTTTAAGGTCGAATCGGGGGTCGAATCGGTCCATGTAATATTTTTATAAAATATAACATGTCTCATATATAATAAAACTATCATAAAGTCTTTTCGTGTAGCTAGTACAGTCATAGGGGTTTCATCGATCCATTCTACCATTCCACTATTTACTGAAAAAAAAAAGTTCATCTCAAGATCTAATAAATCAAATAATTCAACAAAACTCTTCAAATTAAGAATAGAGAATAAGTTGTTGAAGATCTTTTCTAGTGTATAAGAATAATATAACATGTCTAATATTCTCTTTTTTATTTTTAAAAAAATCATATTTTATATAGTTGTATAACTAAACATTTAATTAATTATTAAATGTAAATGTAATTTATAACTTGAAAATACAATCAACCAAAAACTTCAAATTGTAAAATAAAAGTAATATAAAAAAGAAGTAAGAAAAAAATATAAAAATGAGTGAACAATCTCACATAGAAAAAAAAAGTAAAAATGAAGATAACATGTCATTTTATAAATAAGGGTGAATTAATTGTTTAAAAACATATTCATTTTGACCAATTTGATTAGTTTATAGTTAATCCATCTAGTTTTGGAGTCAATTTTTTGGTTGAACTAGTTGAATTGGCTAGATTGGACCAAATTTAATAATTAAATTTTTTTTGCAAAAAATTAAAAAAAAACCTAGAAAAACCGACCGGCTTCCAGTTTTTTCGGTTGAACTGGCCGGGTCGTCGGTTTTTCTACCGAGTTGTTTTTCCCCTGGTTTTAGTGGTACAAACCGTCCGGTCTAAGGGCCGGTTCCCAGTTTTTCTTGTTGAATCGGCTGGATTAGTTTTTTCAAACATGAACAACACTAGATGAAGATATTAGTAGCATTTAATTTGATTGTCAAGATCAAAATAGAGATCAATCACCCTAAAGTCAATACATTTCACATGCCTGTCCTTGGCCATTTAGTCCTATTTTTGAAACTTTTCCTATGTTTTTAGGCATTTTATAACGGTTCAAACCATAAAAATTACAATTAGACTCTTGTACGACGATGTTTGAATATTAAACACATTAATAGAGAGTGAAATAGGTCAAAAAAACACAATTTTCAGAAACTATAAATCCTCATTACGATATGAAACTTCAAAAATTCATAGAAAATCACCTATTCATAAAAAAAAATACAAAAATAGTCGTTGAAAAGCTTGTGACAAGAGCTTTCCAATCATACCAAGTTCATGCTATGAAACAAAAGATAAAAATTCCAAAAAATTGAAAGAAATCCTGATTTTTAAGGAATTTTTCATATATAATGGCATAATTAACACTCTAATAACGATTTCATGCTCTGATACCAATGTAATCATAAATGGCAGCAGAAACTTACTTATTGGAGAGAAAATTTCATATTTTCAATGCAATAGGTAGACCGATTACTAGAGTCCAAGCAAGTTCCACAATACGAATATCTTCGAATCAACTCTTGGATTAAGAAGGAATTAAAATAAAAAAGAAAATAAAAATTCTATAATTTTTATTCACATTGGTTATTTTCTGTAAGTGGGAAGAAGTTATATATTTTTTCTCAACTTCTTTTTTTTTTATACAAAATTAGCATATTAGGCCTTGGGTACGGTCAAACCCACATGAGCAGCCCAAACCCATAGTCCAATAGCTTTTATACTAGACATTTTATGGTCATGAACAAATCATTTACAATCATGAACAAAACCATTTCATAGTCATGAACATTTGCAATAAAAACAGTCAATGCTTATATTTGACCATGATGTTCGTGGGCGTGAATCATATATTTTTCCATTTTCTTCATTTTATTTCATCATTCTCTTCAAACCACAGCCAAAATTGACTAATATACCTTATATATACTTCAAATATACCCTCATATACCTCCAATACACTATCCATTTACCCTTTGTAATGCTCGTAATTTAGGTCCAGATAATTAATGTATTTAATTACCGTAATTAATATTATCGGAGTCTAAAGTCGAGATTTAAAGGCTTCTAAGGTATTTAATTATGTTATGAGTGATTTAATTAAAAGATATAAATTTGAAAAAAGTTATAAAAAAGAAGTAAAAGCCAAGGATTTAAATGGGTATTTGGCAATAAACAATGAGGGACCAAAATGACATATTTACCAAAAGTATAAAAACCTTTCTTCTTCCTCATTAACATCAGTCCCAAATCCTAACTTTTTCATCCAAATTCGTGCTCCCTCTTCACCCTATTCTTTCACTTTGTTTCACTTAAAAAAAGCCAAAACTACTAAAAACGAAAAACCACTTATATAATCTAAAACCTTTTAGAAAAGTAGTTGTTGGAGCTAAAGAAGCCATTTTCTTGGAGAATGAAGAAAAGAAGAAGCTAAACACCCAAATCCACCTTGTCTTTGGCAAAGAAAGAAGTAAGTGAAGGTAAAAACCATATTTTCTTCTTCTTTTCTCTTGTTTTCCACCATTTTTGTGCTTGGTAGAGACCCATTTCATATGAGTTAGTTCTTTAGTCAAGCTATGGTTTTGAAGAGTTAAAACTCTCCCTTTTAGAATCTAGATTAGTTAAAGAAGAAATTTGACATGGATTTTGAGTTAAAAGAGATAGTTTGATAGTTAAAGTTAGGTTTTTGTTTAAAGAGTAGAGTTATGCTACATATATTTGTTCTTTAGCCTAAAAGAGGTATGTTGATGTCTTGTTAGGTGATAGAGAGGGTAATAGAAACCCACAAAGGGAAGAGCAAGCATGAGGGCTTAAGGTTTTTGAAGCTCCATTTGAGGTTAGTACATTTATGCATGTTTATTCCTAAACTAATACCATTTGCATTTTTGAAATGGTGATTGTTATGTCTTAAGATGATGATTGACATGATATTGATGTTGAAAATGATAATTATGATGATTTATAACTATTGAGGATATCTATGAATTTTATAGCATAAGTTATAACTCAAAAATCACAAGTTGTTCACTGAAAATTTGCCTAGGATATTATGGACAGTTCCATGTTCGACTTTTATAGCCTATTTTTGGCCTATTTACAATCAGAATTCGGATCCATGTTTTTCATGAAAGTTTTAGCCCTATGTGTATAATTTTATTTCCAATTTATTTCATGCAAATCTGAGTTCTATAACATGAGTTATGTCTAAAGGAATCAAGGTTGTTCTAAACAATTTTAGCAACATCATATTTCCAATTTATTTCATGCAAATCTGAGTTCTATAACATGAGTTATGTCTAAAGGAATCAAGGTTGTTCTAAGGAATTTTAGCAACATCACAAAATACAATAAAATTCATAGGGCTAAAACTTTCATGAAAAACATGGATCCGAATTCTGATTGTAAATAGGCCAAAAATGGGCTATAAAAGTCGGACATGGAACTGTCCATAATATCCTAGGCAAATTTTCAGTGAACAACTTGTAATTTTTGAGCTATAACTTATGCTATAAAATTCATATTTATGTGATTCTTATTACATATGAAAGCTAAGACATTAACCTAAATCTTTATGAGGTTTAATTCAGTTCCTAGATGGGTGAGAAATGTATTTCAATATTATGGTAAAAATCTGCCTAGAAAGAAATAATAGGAATTTGGTCTCTTTTATATATATATATATATATATATATATACACTAAATTGTTGGAATTTTCCTTCTTTACACTTAATTGTGTAGTTTATATGAGATTTGTAAGTCATAATAAGGTAAATTATAGCATACAACATGCAAGTATGGAATGAGATAAGATTAAAACCTATCATGTTAAAAGGAATTATGAATATAGATAATTGTTCATTTCTCTTATAAGGATGAGACTTAGGATCGATGATATGTCATTCAGGGTCTTTTACGGTACCATAGGAAATTTCTATATGATTTGTAATTATTGGGCAATGTGGCTTAAATTCGAAGAGCTCTCCTATTCACAACCCGCTATCCAGTTAGTTCGATTTTGAGTAAATAGACTATTTACTAATTAAATAAATTGAATAAAACGGAAATGACTACTTGTTACATGATTATTGAATATTTTATGATATGTAGCATAAAAATGCATAATGTCCCTAGGTTTAGTTGATTACGAATAATTTATGATTACTTGTTAATACGTTTGACATATTCACTTTGATTGTCATTTTATGGATACATGTACATAATCTAATGATATGAGACAAGCATCTATGTACGTTATTAAATGATTACAAACTTTTGGGCAAAATAAAAATAAATATATGAAAAGGAAATATATTATATTGGTTGATAAGCATGGTCTATATATATATATATATATATATATATATATATATATATATATGCATACTTGTATCATTTTAAATGTATATTTTATACATGTTGAACATTATTTTGGTATGAGTACAAGTATACATATTATATGTCATCCCATAATTGCATGAATTTATATGCATATATGTACCACTAAGCATTAGGTTATTTAGCGTGTGGGTGTTCCTACACATAGGTTTGGAGCCAGTAGATAAAGGAAGTTAAATGAAGAGAAAAAAAGTCCATTAGAGACTATAGTACAGACCTTTGAGTTGGAGATATCATGACATTTTCTTTTTTGTTATATGTCATATGAGATATGGGTAGTTGGTTTTGTACATGTCTATTGGATTAAATAATATGTATTTATATATGATACAATTTTATAACATACCAGGCCAATTTAACCCAAACTGGATTTATTTTATTGGATAAATGATAATTTTATGCATGATATAGGATATGGACTAATATGTTAATATGGTAACATAAAAAATATTTGTATGAAAGAATGTTATGAGTTAATAATATAAGGAAAAAAAAAGTTTTTAATTTTCATAAGTTTTCAATAATGGAAAGTCTATAACACTTGCTTATATAGTTGGGTTAATGCTAATTATATGTGAGGGTGTTACACCTTTCATCTACTAACTCGCTTGTATCATCTTACATCAAACTTATACTCTTTATCATGTCACATATATCTCGTATATATCTCCAATACACCTCTCATATGTTTTTAAAACTAATTCATTTGTACATATATTTTAAATTCTTACTTTTAAATTACTAAAATACCATTCATGTGTCATTTACTCGTATTTTTCAAAAAAGTCCTATTTAGTGGGCATTACACCTAGCATGTTTTAAAAATATTCATGTGATTAATCTTGTATATAGTGTTTTTTATCCTAAATGTAGACTTAACGTGTTAATTGAATATTTACAAAATTATTATAAATGTCTTGATATAAATAACATTAAGATTAATTTAATAATCAATGAAGTTAGAACAAATACTACTGATTTATTTAATGAATTTAGTGTTTTTATAATATTCTTAATCCAACAAATATTTCTTCTAGTCGTCAAGAAGAGGTTGAATCGGGAAGGGTAAGAAAGGGTGATCGAATTTTATTGAAAAGTCATAAAAAATTTCGATCATCCATCGAATTCTCCTAAACTTGATATTTATTTAACAACATAAATTAAGTTTGGTGACAACATGTAAGTAAAGATTCTCTTATTCTTGAATGGTGGAGTCACTACCAAAATACTTATCTTCTATTCTTGCAAATTGTAAAATAAATTTTTGTATGTACAGTTTCAACTGTTGCAATTGAATAAACATTTAGTGCAGGAGACAATATTTTGGACAAGACGATATCAAGCTTCGCTGTCGAATCATTAATTAGAAGTCTAAGTGTGCATGGATAATTGGATCAAAGCGAAGCTAAAATAACAAGAAGTTTAAAAAGAGGAATTCAACAACAAAATATTAACCGATACAACTGTTGACATATATGGCGTTGTGGTTTGGATTAAAAAAGGCAAAGGGATAGTCAACAAATTTTAAAAGTAAGAACTACGTGAGTTTTAATTTCTCTAAACACTAATAAGATACGTATGCAACTTAATTAACTGTAATAAAAAATTAAGTTCAATTCCAATTATTAATATTTTTATTTCCATTGAAAAATCAAAATTTTAAAATTAAGTTATTTGTATTTAGAATAAAAATATTGGAGTGAATTTCACCAACGGTATCTCAGTTATGTAAATTGTAACAATTTATTATACTCCAAAGATGATTTGTAACATAAAAGTACTCCAATTATATAAATTGTAACAACTCAATACTTTAAAGATTATTTGTAACATAAAAGTACTTCAATTTTTATTTTGTAACTAAATAGTACTTTTATTTTCAACTATTAGGGCTCGTTTAGCATTGTGTTTAGAAAAAATATTTTTCAAATTTTTTTTTTTGTATTTTTAACTTTTTTGAGTTTTGAAAACTGTTTTTGGTAGATACAGATAAATATATATTTTTTTCAGAAGCAGATTTAAAAAAAAACTCATAAACAATTAAAAAAATTAGTCAATTAAATAAAAAAATTTTAAATATGCTTTTTGAATACTCAATAACACTCCCAACACTTTCTTAATCTCTCTAACAAAAATATGATATGAAATATCTATAGAAATTTTAATAAAAACAAAATTAATTGTAATACCTAGTCAGCAAATTTGAAACTTATCTGATATAAATATTATAACTAATTTTATTTTTATTAAAATTTACCTTATGTAGATATTTCATATCACACTTCTATTGGAAAAACTAATAGTTATAGACGAAACTACTATTTAGTTACAAAATAAAAATTGAAGTACTTTTGTGTTATAAAATAAAAATTGAGGTATTTTTATGTTACAAATAATATTTGAAGTATTACATTGTTACGATTTACATAATTTGAGTATTTTTGTATTATAAATAATTTTTTAAGTACTAAATTGTTACAAATTATATAATTGGAAAACCGTGGGTGAAATTCACCTAAAATATTGATTTGATTTAGTTTAATTTATTATAGTCCAATGCTCCAATTAAACTTTTTAAAATTTATTACTTCTTAAAAATTTTTCAAACTTAAAATTTTTCCTAACTTAAATTTATTATTTTATAATATTACTTCTCATTTTATTTCTAACTTAATTTTTTTAATTTACAAACAAATTTCAATAAGAAAAAATAAAATTTTATTTTCAAAATTAACCCAATTAATTATAATTTTTATGAATAAAATTATAGATACACTATAATAATTTTAATTGTATTTATTTATCTTTAAATTAATTTAATTTTATTAAAATTTAATATATTTTATAATTAAAATAATTTTAAAAAATAATAATTGAAACCAATTGAATCAGACTGGTCCAAAACCACCCTTAGAGGGTTTGGGTCCAGTCCAAAAAAAGGGACCGTAAAACAGCCGATTCCAAACCTAAAACGGCAGCTCTTGAACCGTAACCGATGCTAACTGTGCATGTGATGTGGAATTGTGGCTGAGTTATTTGCCATTTGGGCTTTTGACATTTGGGACAATTAATTCAAGACACTTGTAACATTGTTCATTCATCTCTTGTTTTATTTTTTTGTCTAGATAATAGTAATTAGACATTTAGAGTATACATTCGGTTACAATAAATAAAATACTTTTTTATCTTTTAGGTGCTACGTGTCATTTTTCATGGTGTGATATGACAAAATCCAATGCCACGTCATTGTTTACATCTTTTGAGCTACGAAAAAATTCACCATCCATCAAATTAGTTTACAATTGTTGATAGTTGTTCTCACTACTGTATTAGCTTTTTAACTGCATTTTCAAATATATTTTATCTTTTCAATTAATATAAATTTAAATTTATAGACCCGATTGGTATTTTAATATGTTATATTAATTATTAATATTTAAAATATTTTATTATTAATTTTTTAATAAGCGTATTAACTATTTTATTAGTAAGCTAGACCATGAAAAACTTGTTTTATTTTTAATTATAAATAAATTAGATTTTATTATTAAAATTAATTAATGTTAAAACTAGTTAATTGTATTGATAAAAATAATGAGGAAACTTCATGAAAATTAAAAAACCATACAACATTTCATCTACAACAAATTTTTTTTTTTTGACATAGAGAATTATAAAATATAAGTAAAATCAAATATAAAAAATTAGAAAACATAATACTACATTGTTAATTATATAATTAATTACATATATATATATATTAACATTTATTATATTAGTAATTTTATTTATATTAGTTAATATTAATTAACAAAAAATATATTATTTATTCATTTTACTTAAATTTATTATAAAATAAGAAAAATGAGATGCATTAGATTATTTTATTTATTTGAAATAGTCTCTTGCCTATTTTTAAAGTTGAAAACTTATAAATTTGTAAGTATTTTTTTATCTATGCAATTCTATTTGCAAGTGTTATGTAAGCATTTACACTATAATAAAAAAGAGGATAAAGATGCTCTAACTCAATAAAAATGGTTGGAAGTTATTTGTATACAAAATTAATTTTTATTTCACAGTATAAAAAATTTAATATCTATTTTGAGCCAAATAATATTTTAGTAAAATTAATTCTTTTTGTTCCAATTTATCCGAACTTACATAAAATATAGGTAAATGAATAAAGTATAAAACTATATTTAGATTGATGGATTTTGAATGATGAATTTTGAATAATATATAAATTTCTGTCAAATTTATCATTTGATTACTTAAAAAATATTAAAATTTATGGATTTTGGAAAAAATTTTATCTATCTAAATCTTTCATTTTTTAAGGAATTTAATTTTCCACTTTTTAGGAGGGAATGTCAAAAATTCACTATTTTTTTTATCAATGAGATATTGTTGTCAATTTCTTTTTTATTTCAAAATTATTTCTAATAAATTAATAATATTTCAAATCTCCCTTAACCATTAAAAATGCAAAAAATCATTTTTTTTATTTCAAATTACTATTATTATTATTATTATATGCATTAAATTATTTATAAAAAATAATTTTTAGTTTATACCAATCTAATTAAATATTATAATGTATAATATTTTTCGTTTTAATAATAAATAGATTATGTTTAAAAATTTAAATTATCATATATATAAAAAGAGAGAGTACTATTAACTTTTTTTATTGATTGTTAACTTTTAAAATAACCAATATTATTTTTTTTAATTTTTAAGCATATAGTGAAGTTGATTATATATACTTGATTAATAATAAATTTTTAATATTTAATAAAAAATAAAATTAAAAATTAATTGTTAAATTTATAAATTGTGATCATTCAACCAAATATAAATATAAGAGAAATTATATTGTCAATCAATAAATTTTATAGTCAAACGAAATAATAAAATTATTAAAATTTATAAATTTTACTATCTATAAATTTTATAAAATGTATAAATTTTAAAATTTTGCAGTGAAAAGGTACCTCAATATGTTATACAAGTGAAGTAAGAGTATAAAAAAGGAAAAAAAAAGAAAAAAAAAAGAAGCATTTCTCCTACTCAAAATCAGGTAATCGAGTTTTCCCTTATATTCACCAATTCAATCGTGTCGATTTTCCTGTCAGTGGTGGAAATAATCCCGACGAGAAATGAGACTTGTTCCAATGATAGCAAGAGCTCTCAAAAGCCAAAGCAGAAAGCAATTGTCGCCGACGCTGCTCTTCACCACACTCTCACGCTCCTTCTCGCGTCTTCACTCACAATCTCACCGGTTCTTTCATATATCACTCTCTCCTTTTTTTCTCCTCTTCCTTTTTCTACATCGGCGATCAAATTTCTTTGTTGATTTTTTTTTTAATTTTTCTCTTGCAACAATTATACAATGAAGCAAACCTTCTTTTGGCATTGCGTTTGATATCGATGGCGTCATTGTTCGAGGCGAATCTCCCATCGGCGGTTCTCCTCAGGCTCTCAAACGCTTATATGACCCTACCGGTACACTATATATTACACATTTCCTATGCG